>JAZHYW010041952.1:0-35935 GCA_037355805.1 Ixodes ricinus | reverse complement strand
ACGTTTCGAACCGACTTGGTTCTTCTTCAGGGGCGACTGTGGCCATTGAGGAACGGCGTTTTTTCGGTCTTCTTCTTCTTTCAGGGATGTGGCGCCTTTCTCGATCTTCTTCTTTCACGGATATGGCGAAACCCGTTCACATACACTGTCGGTAAAGCGCCAAGGCACCTATTTATGCTGCCTGGCGTCGTTTGAATGTGCCAGGACTCGATGAGAAGCCTATGTCGGTTGTTAGTCTCTGCGTCGATAATGCTGGTGTTGTCGAAATCAATCCGGTGGTCTTTGACTTCGCAGTGCTTAGTGACTGGGCTGCGCTCGTGGTCGAGCTTGCGAACGTCGTTTTTGTGTTGGCGTGTTCTTTCATTAAGGGCTGTTTATACTCCGACGTTGAGCGCAGTGAACGCAGCGTAGCGCAGAACGCGCACCTTTCATTGGCCTGCGAGCAGGAACACGATATCTGCGACGAATCAGTACCTGTGCGCGCTGCGCTACGCCACGCCCGTCGACGTTACGTTGGAGTATAAACGTACCTTTAAAGTTCTTTGTCTCGCCGATGCAAGTGGCTGGACAATCTGCACAAGGGATCTTATAAACCACGCCCAGCGTTTTTCTTTCGAAGGGCGATCTTTTGGGCGGGGCATATCCCAAGCGTAGACATCGGCTTGTGGGCCACGCTGATTCCTTTTTTGGCTAGCACGCGTGCAAGCGCCTCGCTTGTTCCCTTTGGATGCGCGAGGTTCAGCGTCGCTGCGTACCTGCTTGTGGTTGCTGGTGTCGGTGATCTTACCCCCATAAAGGCACAAGCGACGTCAGCCCAAACCCTAGAAAAGCTCAGAGAAGAATCCAACGCCACGTTGAAGGCGCTCCAAGCCGAGATGATCGGTGAACTTGACAGGCGAGTCTGTGAGCTGGCCAAGATCATCCACAACGCCCTACAAGCTCAGATGCGCAGCTTTTGCGGAAGAAATCATCTCAGAACAAGAGTCTCGCTTCCAGCAGATCATTCAACCCCTCATCCAGCCCTTGACTAAGCAGGTGGCGGAACTCACAGTTCAGTTGCGCCAAATCGCGCAATTCAGAATCATGGTCGCAACCCCCACCGAAACCGTAGTCGCAATCACAAGCAACACCGCACCCACACCAACTACGGTCATCGCAAAGATCCTGCCCAACCCCACCACCCTGGAGCTCCCCTACACACCACAGATCTAATATGGCAAGCCGAAAACCGACAGCACACCCATCATCAACCCTAACCCCGTCCGAGAAACACACAACAACAATCTGGCAATCGAATATCTAGAGGATACAGGCGCAAACGCGGCGCTCTCATGCGCTACATCGGCACAGGAGACTTCGCATCGGATATCATCGCACTACAAGAACCAAACTGCCCTCCGAACCTCTCAGGGTATACTGTGTTTGTGCAAATGGACAGCGGCCCGGAGGCTACACTGTACAGAGCGGCCACCCTCGTCGCAAAACACATCTCCGTTATAAACCATTCCTTCAAGCAGCATAGACGTATACCCCCCAAATTACTTGAAATCCTACCCAAGAAAAAGACGCTCCCCAGCCTCTTCGTGCTCAACGTCTATAGCGCCCCAAGCGAGAAGGCTGATGACTTCAGAGCCCTCTTCCACGATGTAATCCAAGTGGTTCAGCCCCGAACAAACTCCCTGGTGATCGTGGGCGACTTAAATGCGGCCCACCCGACCTCCCGATATGTGAGGGAGAACCCCAAGGGGACGCAGGTTAGCACAAGCCATCGCCAACAATCACCTTACCATCATGACAGAACCAGAACACCCCACCAGAATGGGCAACAGCGTTAGTCGCGGCACGTGGCCAGGCCAAACCCTAGTCCGCACGCAGACCTCGTGTAGCTGGTCCAACCTAGACGAAACGCTGGGAAGGGGCCACTACAACCTGGAGACCAAGGTCTGCAATGGAGGCCGTAGAACACGAAAGCTTCGACCCGCTCGACTCACGAACTGGGAGCAGTTCAGACAGCAGCGGGGGAGCGCCGAGAGCGGAGACATTATCTCCATCCAGGAGTGGACCCAACGGCTCCATGAAGACATTGATCGAGCACCCAAGAAAGTCCATACAACCATCGACACCCCAGCGATAGACCCCATCTCCTCCACCTGTGGGAAGCCCGGCGAGGTCTCACCAAGAGGTGGAAGACGCAGAGGTTCAACCGCAAGCTACGACTGCGCATCGCCAAACTCAACCAAAGGGCGAAAGACTACGCAGCCACCTTGGCGGAAAGCAATTGGAACCAACTATGCAACGGGTTGCGTGGAACGCTTGGGACCGCTAAGACTTGGGCGAACCTCCGGTCCTTGCTGGACCCATCGCGCTCCAAGACCGAGACATCCAAGGCCGTGACCAAACTTCTGCACGGACTGCAGCGAGACGAACGCTCCATCGTGAAGGAACTAGAATCGCGATACCTCGCAGCCGGCCAACGCCCCGACTACGCAGAGTACCCCTACACGGAAGAGCCGAGCCAGCTAGACGCGGACTTCACAGAATCAGAGATACAAACTGTCCTCACCAAGCTTACGCGCACCACAACACCGGCAAAAGACGGAGTCACATACGAAATGCTGCAAAACCTCGACGACGCTTCCATTACGGCGCTCACCCGATATTTCAACGAGGTCTAGAGGACAGGAAGAATCCCGGAGGAATGGAAACACGCGGACATTACACTCATCCCTAAGGCCTGGTTCACACTTGCGAATCGGCGGGCGAATCTGCAAGAATTCGGCTGCCGGGCGTAGCGTCCACTGTGCATTGCAGCGGCAGATTCTGCTTCGGCGGCAGCGGATTAGCTGTAAGTGTGAACCAGGCCTAAGCCTGGCAAGCCACTGGGACTTCAAGACCCACGACCCATTTTACTCACGTATTGTGTGGGGAAGCTCAAGGAGCACGTCGTCTTGTCAGGACTACAACCATATCTCGAGGAAAAAGAGTAGTTTGCGGATACCATGTATGGAGTCCGAGCGCATCTCTCCACGCGAGATGTCCTCCTTCAACTAAAGGAAGAGGTCCTGGACTTTCAAAGCCAAGCCCAGGCGAGGGCGGTGCTAGACGTCGACCTCAAGGGGACTTTCGATAATGCCTCGCACGATGCTATACTACGCAACCTCACCGAGACCCACTGCGGTACAAGGGCATACAAATATGTGCGATCCTTTCTTATGCATCGAACCGCCACCCTGGGGATTGGCGACATCCGCTCGGACACCGTTCACCTAACAGGACGAGGGACGCCTCAGGGATAAGTTGTATCGCCGTTGCTGTTCAACGTGGCAATGGCGGGCCTCCCGCACAAGCTCAACGAAATCCCGCACTTGCGACCAGAGGTCGGCATTTTAGGTCGCACACACTCACCCTCACAGCCACACTCGCCTAAGCCCCTCACTCACCCTCACCCTCAAAACTACACTCACCTTCAGCCCCACACTCACCCTCATCCTCACAGTCAAACTCCCCTTCAGCCCTTCACTCACCCTCACTGAACCTCATGGCCCTCACGGCCCTCACACACTCATGGCCCTCACGCCCTCACGCACTCATACCCCCATGCCCCTCACGCACTCAAGGCCCTCATGCCACTCACGGCCCTCATGCACTCATACCCATAACGCCCCTCACGCACTCATGGCTCTCACGCCTCTCACCGCCCCTCTCTCACACATGGCCCTCACGCCGCTCACGCACTCACCGCCCTCATGGCCCTCACGCACTCATAGCCCTAGCGCCCCTCACGACCTCACGGTCCTCACGGCCCTCACGCACTCATACCCCTCATGCTCCTCACACACTGATGGCCCTGACGCCACTCAGACCCGCTTCAGATGGGGCAATTTCGCCCAGAAAGTTGACGTCGCAACACCAGCAACACAGGCCGCCTGCGTTCACACGCAGCAACCAATTGCTGCAATTTGCCAATATTATCATGAAAGTTTATTTTTCTTGCACTATTTAGACACACAATTACTCGCTATAAACGTGTTTTTATGTATTTGAATCTCGTTGAGATTACTAATGCATCTTTCTGAAACTGTTTATTTCCAAAAACGATCAATTTCAAACCAGAACCAAGTCTTGTTGTCATCATCACCGGCACGAGGTATCACGTGAAAATATCGCGTCCCTGATTGGATGCTGCCGCTTCAAACGTCTTCAAGTTGCTCCGAGTTGCTTGCCTGTTTCGAGCCGGACCCAAACTCAGCAATTCGTGTCGATTTAGGGAATGCTAGTGAACAACCCGCCAGCAACACCAAAATATCTGAGGAAGTTGCTCCATCTGAAGGGTGCCTCACGCACTCACCGCCCTCACGCCCCTCACGCACTCATGGCCCCCACACCCCTCACGCACTCACCGCCCGCACGGCCCACACGCACTCATGCCACTCATTTACCGCCCTCACGCCCCTCACGCACTCATCGCCCTCACACCCCTCACGCACTCACCCCCCTCATGGCCCTCATACCCCTCATGCAGTCATGGCCCTCACGCCACTCACCGCTCTCACGCCCCTCACGCACTCGTGGCCCTCACACCCCTCACGCACTCACCACCCTCACGCACTCACGGTGCTCACAGCCCTCATGGCCCTCACTCACTCTCACGCTCATGAATTTTCCTTGTTCAGAAACTCACTCATCCTCACCTCACCTGTGAGGATTAGGGTGAGTGAGGGTGAATGAGGGCCCTCATGAGTGAGGTTTGCCAAGGTATGCTTGCGACACGCCCTCTACGCCGATGATATCACTGTGTGGACCACGACTGGGTCGGAGGGAGAAATCCAGGACAGACTGCAAGAAGCAGTCAACGTCACCCAAGACTACGCGGGAGCGGCAGGGCTAACCTGAGCAAGTGAAAAATCCGAGCTCCTGGTGATCCGAAGACGCTCAGTACTGAACAAACACGCGCCAACCACCGACCTAACGCTATGAAATACACCTATACCCCGGGTAGAGCGCCCACGAATACTTGGCATGTACCTCTAAAACCACGGAGGAGCACGACACACCGTGGAGCTCCTGCGCAGACAAGCCGACCAAATAGCCCACCTCATCCGACGGGTGTCCAATCGGAATGGGGGCTCAGTGAACAAAATACGCTGCGAATCTATCAAGCCCTCATTGTGAGCCGGTTCACAGATCATGTGCCCTTTCACAACTTCACCATCACCGAAATGAACTGGCTAAACACTGCGCTCCGCAGGGTGATCAAGACAGCCCTCGGTCTACCAATAAGTACGTCAACGAAGCGACTCCTGATGCTGGGGGTCCACAACACGGTGGAAGAGCTGGTCGAGGCGCGAAAGACAGGACAGCTCACACGCCTCAACGCCACACGAACGGGCCGAGCCATGCTTCGCAGACTTGGTTACACCGATCTCACGCAGGAAGAGCCCTTCCTGCGTAAGGCCTGGTTCACACTTGCGAATTGGCGGGCGAATCTGCAAGAATTCGGCCGCCGGGCGTAGCGTCCACTGTGCATTGCCGCGGCAGATTCTGCTTCGGCGGCATCGGATTAGCTGTAAGTGTGAACCAGGCCTTAGATCGGTGTAACCAAGCCTGCGCAGCGCGGCTCGGCCCGTTCGTGTGGCGTTGAGGCGCGTGAGCTGTCCTGTTTTTTGCGCTTCGACCAGCTCTTCCACCGTGTTTCAGGCGCGCTGGGGCGGGTGGCTAGCCACCCTCCCCAGCGCGCCTGAAACCTCACATCCTGAACCGCGTACAGGCGGCACCTATCCCTAAGAACATGCACCCAGACCTCCACACAGGGCGAAGAGAGGCTAGAATCCGGTCCTTAAAGAATGTCTACGGCCCAGACCCACAAACATGGTACACAGACGCTGCTCTCCACAGGGAAATTGCTGGAGCAGCAACCATCTCAGTGACAGACAGGGACGGTACCTGTTACAGCACGGGCTCCATCTCAAACATCGCATCAATCCAGGAGGCGGAGGAAATGGCCATAGCGCTGGCCATCTCACATGCAATCCCACACAGAGACATCACCGACCTCAAACATGAGATAACTATCGTCACCGACTCGCAAGCAGCGTGCAGAGCGTTTGCGGGCAACACCTTCTACCCATGGACAGCAGACCTCATCAACGCCATAAGCACCGAATGGTTACAAATACTGGTCATCGGGGTCATCTGGACCCCTGCACATTAGGGCTTATCTGGCAACGAAAGTGCTCACGCACTAGCCCGAGCGGTAACGACGAACCGGGCTTTGTAGGATGGGATGAAGATACAGCAGAACCCAGAGCCAAACGCACCGCGGACTCCCAGTCCCTCCGCACCCCAACCGATACACACCTTAACACCTACCACCTGGTAACGGAATACTACCGAACAACCCGCCGGGTCCTGCCCCCTCCGCTTCGGGAGTCATCCTGGGCGGAGACAGCGGACTGGCGACAACTTCAAACGTTTACGTTCCCTAATCTCCACCAGCGACATCGCTGGTTCCACAACCGCAACCCAGGCACCTGTCCGGGATGTGGCAGCGATCACCCTAACGTGTACCACTCCATCTGGGAATGCCCCCTACCCCCTCGGTGAAGGTATCACCCCCATCCCTTCCCCCACCTTTTCCTTCTGGGAGGCAGCCCTTTCCGGCACTGAGCTCGATGGCCAGCAGTGACTGGTTGAGCGAGCCCGCCGAATCTGGGTGGCCAACGGAGCACTAGACAAAGGGCATCGACCAGAGACCGCAAGGTCCTTTCACTTTTCGAATTATAAAGTTTACGATGATGATGATGATGTCGTATTAACTCGCCCAAACTTCAACTTTAGCGGACGCAAGGCCACGCAGGGTGCATGCAAGACCCCGCAAGGACAATTTCATTTATTATTAGGAATAGAGACTGACCGAGGACACTCAGCGTTTTTTAGGGGAAAGTGATGTTACGATAATAAATGTTACTTGCACGGACCGTTCACTGGTGGCGCTGGCGGCGCACAGGAGTAGTGTAGATAGCATTTACTAGATGGCGCGTAAGGCTGTTTCTCCTCTCCGTTTCTCCTGTGTTTCCCGTTTCCCCTTTCCTTATCGCCTTTTGTCCATACGCGGTGACTCAAGTGACTGAAGGTCTTTTTGCAATACCACCTATAAGACAAGGCCTGCGCATGACGTTTCGTTTTTAGATCCCCGACCCGCCCCAAGCGGCAAACACCCCGAAGCTTGACGAGAGTAGGGGCCACGTTACAACTACGCCGCATTCACTGGTGGCCATAGCTGCGTGCGTGACTGCTCTGCGAGAACTGATAGCGAGCTATCACAGTTGTATAGCAACGTTCATGCGCGGCCATCAAGATTTCCGGTCTTAGTAGCCTATCGGTGTAATAAGTTCCAGATTTCCTTTCTTTTCAACACCTCTCTCTCTCTCTCTCTTGATGTGAGCTCGTGCGACACTATCAAGATTGGCGGTCTTAGCAGCGTATTAATCTGAGCTCGTCCTGAGCACGACCACTGAAGCAGGCAATGGAGAAGACAATGTCGCAGACAATGTAGCAGACGATGACGCTCATCCGGGTTACCTAGGGGAGCGCTGAGGGAATCCCTACTAGTGATGACGTTTAGAGGAGAAAACGCGCAGGTCTTGTGTTCTATAGTCGGATGCAACCTAAGAACAATCTTTAGCTCCACCCACAAGCGCATTGCGCCCATCTCGAAGTGCCTCCGCCGTCGAGAAACTAGTTTGCTAGCAACGTTGCTTTTTCTTCCTCCAGTAAACGTGTCTTAAACTACTACAATATTTATTTAATTCATTTAGGACGTTTAAATAAGTTAGAATAGGTTTTTTCAACGAAATAGCTGTTTAGTAAAGGAAGAAAGTCATGTCCAATGTACCGTCTTCCCAATTCATTTTCCTCCAATATACTGTCTAACATACCGTCTTCCAGCGCCTTCGATTGAGGGAAAGCGGCGAAAACAAACCAACCTTTCTCTCGCCAAAATTATAAATAACAAAGCACTTGATAGTTCCTGCAAATAATAAATATTTAGTGATTTACTTAGTTTTGTGGGCTTTGCGCACGAAATGTGTGCCTTTATTTTGTTGGGTGAATAGAAAACAATAATAATTATACTTTTCGGGTTTTGATCAAATCGGCACTCTCCCAAGTCATCGACACAATCACCGCGCCCCGCTCTCTTTGTCTTCCGTCATGGATCCCACTGAGGTGACATCGGAAAGCGATTCCCCTGATTCTTCTTGGACGAAACAGCAGTGCTACAGCCCTCGCGCCCGCTTCGAAATTTTCGTTGGCGATAGCGTCGCTGGATTCTCACGTTGTCGCGCAAAAACTGCTGCAAACGCAAGCCGATATCATTAAGATTTCGTGGCGTAACCTTCGGGCACGTAAAACACGGTGCAAAAAAGCAGAATAATTGTCACGAAAAACTGGCGTCGCGTTGCTAAGCCCAGCAGCCATGTTGAGCTTTTGTTTTTTTCAAAAGGATCGCGATTGGTCCACGGAATCGTGACGTCATGACAACGATTGGCTGGCGTTTCTCGGCGTAGGAATACATTTTCCTCCGAGAGGCATTTCCGGCTTTTTCTTAGCTTGCAACCGACTATAGATGGTATTGCTTTGGGTCAGGGAGAGCTTTTATAAGCGTGAGCGCCCGTCACGTGATGGCACAGCAGGCCGGGCTTGCTCTCTGGAAGCAGTGAAAGGCAACGACCGGCCCAGGCGATCCGGGCGAGAGTAGGCGAAGGCCAGCGAGTCTTGCACGCCTGGTAGCCGCCACCACGCACTGACTTTCGCCCGTGCTGTTTGGTCCCAAACCGTTCTTCAAAAATGCCAGCTTTTCTGGCAAATGTTGATTGCGGACGATCGCCGAGGCAGGACTCTCCAGAGCCTTACTCCCCGATCAAGCCGAACCCGCGTCTTTTAATATATTACGTTGTAACTCTGCATCTTTGCGAGACAGTTTTAGTAATTTTTTCAAAAAAAAGTACTTAAGTCATCACTACAGTTACTTCAAAAAAAGTTACACCATCTTCCCGAGGGGAACCATGGGGTGATGCGCAGCATCGTGTTGGTCACGAACATAGTTCAAATTGCGCACAAGCAGAAAGGGAACAGTGAAGAGGGAAGAGACAAGAGACAAGCGCAAACTCACAACTCGATGTATTGAAGAAGAAAGAAGCATCAGCCCGCGTTCTCGCTCGAGGCCGAAGGCCACACTCGCACGGCCCCCGAGCACGCGGAGGGATATACTACTGCGTCAACCGCACTCAAACGAATGTGAAAAGGCATTTCCTTGTCACTTGGAGCCACGAGATGGCTGACGCAACGCTGCACCAGTGATTCTACAAGTCCTTCTTGTGTGACCAACCGATGGTGTAGTGAAGTCCACTCCTAGTCGAGGCTCAGCAGGACAGGTGCCTTGTCCCTGATGTGTCAGGATGCGGTCCGGCGCTGCACACATATGGGCGGCCGGGATTTGACGAAATGGTAGGGTCATGTGGAGTGAATTATGGAGACAGAGGAGACGAGCCCGATGCACAAAGAAGCATAGCTAGTGTCGTTGGTTGGGCGAGCTGGTAATGATTGAACGCGTCTCAGCTGCGCTGCAAGCAGAAAGTGAACGGTGAAGAGGAAGAGAGAGGGCAAGCCGCTAACTCGACGACTCGAGGAGGAAAGAGAGCAGACGCGTACCGTCGCTCAGGAGCCGAGGCCACACTCGCTGAGAGCCCCCGCACGCGGAGGAGATGCTCTGCACACCATCAACCGCACTCAAGCAGATAGCAGAAAGGCCATTTCCTTGTCAGTTAGAGCCACAGAAGGATGGCTGACGCAACGCTCGCCTAAGATTCTGCAAGTCCTTCTCTGTGGCTCCCAACTGACGAGGAATGGCGCTTCTGCGATGCCGTTTGAGTGCCGGCCGATGGTGTGTATATATCCTCACGCGTAGTGCTCGGGGCCCGCTCGAGAGCGGCCTCGGCTCGAGCTGACAACGCGGGCTGTTCTTCAACCTCTAACTTCGATACATCGAGTTGTGAGTTTGCGCTTGACTCTTCTTCCCCTGCACTGTTCCTTTACTGTTTGTGCGCAAATTCTAGCTGTGTTCGAATCATTACCAACTCGCCCAACTAACGACTATTGCTACAGTCTGATTTCCTTTCATTGTGCATCGGGCTCTTCCTCTGTCATCCTATAGTCGTACCCTACACAGACCCTGTCATTCCCGTCAACCTGGCCGCCCAATGTCTGTGCAGCGCCCGGACCGTCTATCCTACGGCACATTCAGACAAGGCACCTGTCCTGTTGAACCTCTAGGAGCTGAGTGGGCTCACCTGGTCCGTCGGTTGGTCACACAAGAAGGATTTGTGGAATCTAGAGCGAGCGTTGTCGTCAAGCCGTCCTTCTGTGGCTCCAACTGACTGAAATGGTCTTTCTACATTCGTTTGAGTGCGGTTGATGGTGTGTATATATCCTCCGCGTGCTCGGGGCCCCGTGCGAGTGTGGCCTCGGCTCGAGCTGACAACGCGGGCTGTTCTTCTTTCTTCTTCAATACATCGAGTTGTGAGTTTGCGCTTGTCTCTTCTCTCTTCCCTCTTCACTGTTCCTTTCTGTTTGTGCGCAATTTTAACCATGTCCAATCATTACCAACTCGCCCAACTAACGACATTAGCATCACAGTTTATCTTCTTGTGCTATCCGGGCCTTCCTCTGTCTCCTATAATCTCACCCTGCCCGGACCTCATCTCACGCAATCGGCCGCCAAGGTGCATGTCTAGTGGACTACAGGCACGAGTGGCTTCGCCCTGCATCGGTTGGTCACACAAGAAGGATTTGTAAGTCTTAGGCGAGCGTTGCGTAGCCATCCTTCTGTGGCCAAATGACAGAAATGGCCTTTCTACATTCGTTTGAGTGCGGTTGATGGTGTGTATATATCCTCCGCGTGCTCGGGGGCCCCGTGCGAGTGTGGCCTCGGCTCGAGCTGACAACGCGGGCTGTTCTTTGCTCTTCTTCTTCAATACATCGAGTTGTGAGTTTGCGCTTGTCTCTTCTCTCTTCCCTCTTCACTGTTCCTTTCTGTTTGTGCGCAATTTTAACCTATGTTCAATCATTACCAACTCGCCCAACTAACGACATTACTACAGTTTATTTCTTGTGCATCGGGCTCTTCCTCTGTCTCCTATAATCTACCCTACACAGACCCTATCATTCTCGTCAACCTGGCCGCCCAATGTGTGCAGCGCCCGGACCGCATCCTGGCACATCAGACAAGGTACAGCTGCAACGGGAAAAAGAATAGTACAAGTGACCGACGACCGGAGCGGCAAGTCATCGACACTGATGCCGCTATTGTTCCTGAGCGCGCCGATAGCGAGAGTGCCAGTCACGTTCCATGTCTCAACGCGGGGGTGGCCGACAGAAAGCAGCCTATCCCCATCCCGCAAGGCACCTGCCATTTCTGAATTCTATCTTATTCCTCAATTTTCTGCCGGCCACCCCCCGTGTTGAGACATTGAACTTGTGACTGGCAGCACTTCGCTATCGGCGCCACTCCGGGAACGAGTAGCGCCTCGTTGATCGTCATTTTGCCGCTCCGGTCATCGGTCACTTGTGCTACTCTTTTTCCCTTGCAGCTGTACCTGTCCTGTTGAACTTCTAGGCTTGAGTGGCTTCCTTACACCATCGGTTGGTCACACAAGAAGGATTTGCGCAGGACCCAGGTGTGACAGGCGTTGCGTCAGCCGTCAGCTACTGTGGCTACTAACTGGCAAGGGAAGCAAGGCCTTTCTACCATTCGTTTGAGTGCGGTTGATGGTGTGTATATATCCTCCGCGTGCTCGGGGGCCCCGATGCGAGTGTGGCCTCGGCTCGAGCTGACAACGCGGGCTTCTCGTTCTTTCTTTCTTTCTTCAATACATCTGAGTTGTGAGGTTTGCGCTTGTCTCTTCTCTTCCCTCTTCACTGTTCCTCACTGTTTGTGCGCAGGTACCTTCGTCTGTGCGCAATTTGAAACCATGTTCGATCATTACCAACTCTCGCCGCCCAACTAACGACGTTACTACATCGTGTTGGTTCCGAGGAAAGAGTCAGTTGCGTGCTGACGTCGAGAGACGTCGCCACCGACTGCCCTAGCGTTAGCCCCTACGCGAGCCTTCGTCGCGGCTCGCGGCAGAGAGACTTAAAACGCTCGCCGCTCGCCGTTTATTTTTTTCACACTTGAAGGAGAGGAGACTAGAGGAGGAGAGTTGCGCGTGCGCGCGCGGTGTGAGGAGAAGCGAACGCACGCGCAGTGCACGCAGCTGGTAGAGAGAGAGCGGATAGACTAACGCGCAGCTGTTGGAGAGAGGGAAGGAGGAGAGTTGCGCGTGCGTAGTGCGAGTGCGGACTACAAGGCCGCGGGACATAGACCTGAGCAAGAGATGCTCCGCATCTAAAATGTATCGACCTACGTTTAAAAGTTACCCAAATATTAACGAGTTACAGTATCGCGACACTACCGAAGACTGCGCACTCTGGGTCCGGAGCGGCGCCGGCACGAAGACAACATAAATTTTCCAATGCCGGAGCGACAGCTGTCGGGAAGAGATCGAACGACAACCTCGTTTGTTGAAGCTATTCAGAGATGGCACCACCAGTGCTGATAAGCGCTCACAAACGCTCTACACTTTTTCGAACGCGAGTTCCTCTCCGTTTGTGCTTCTGTGGTTGCTGCAGCAGTACGCATCCGAACTACAGGCGGAAACGCTAACTGAGTAAAACCAACGACCATCGTTTGACCTCTTTCCGGCAGATGTCGCGTCACCTCACAAGCCCGCAGAGCCGTTTATTGGGAGAGTTTGGCCATACATTGGTTTGAATAGGTGAGCATCTCGGGGCCAACCACAGGCCTCGAAACAGCCCCTAGCGGTGGTCGTGAGCTCTAAATATACGACACGACTAATTTAAGCCGTTTTAGCGTCGCTAGAGTGAGTAAAAGGTATCACCTCTCAGTGACTGAAAACTTGGCGCATGTGAGGTTTTCGTCACGTCCATATTCAACGGTAGAATGAAACGAACGTGCGCTCCGAACCAGGGCCGACTTGCTAGAAACAGCGTCTCAGCTGAGACTGGGTGAAAGAAAGCACCGCCAAAGCCAGCGCACGAGCTGAGCGGGACTCAATCCGCGTCTCGAGACGCTCGCGCGCTCCAGCCTTTACACTGTTTTCTTTCAGCCAGTCTCAGCTGAGCCGCTGTTCTACCAAGCCGGCCCAGAGCAAACTGTCACCGAGACGCCGAGATTGAACGCTTCTATTTCACGCTTTAAATGTCGTTTGCAATATTGTGACGTCGCGGTCTGCTGATTGGTCGACACTGTGTCACTTTTTTAGTTTACGCTCTAACCGCGGGGGCAGTATTCGGCGCTGGCGGTGGCCTTTGCTCCACCCATTGGCCAAACTCTCCCAATAAACGGCTCTGCAAGCCCGTTTAGCCCGCTTTCGCTTTCCACACCAGAGCCGAAAATTTAGAGAGTTTGGCCATTCATTTGGAAGTATAGGAGGCAGGCACGTAGCCAGGGGGGGGGGGCCGGGCTCCCCCCCCCGAAATCTTCCATTTTGCTGGGGCCTCCTCTCCCCTCCCCTCATACAGCATCCGTCGTGGGCGCCCCCCCCCCCACCTTGAAACAAAATCCTGGCTACGTGCCTGATAGGAGGCAAATAAGGAAGCGCCATTGGCCTAGAGCGGGCTTGGCGTGTTCCACGGCGTCTTTACAGTTCGAAATGTGGCCAGCCGGAAGCCGCGAATAAAACCCTGGCGGTGGTCTCGAGAAACAAAATTAGTAAGTGCGTCATAGCAACTTTCGGTAATTCAAAATATAGTGCACGTATTTTTCGATCATTGTCATACAAAATCAATATCTAGGAGAACGATCGGCGTGACCGGTACGCAAGGCGCCGAGTGCCTAGAAAATGCCGTCCGATCGGTCAGACTATGACCGAGCAAAACAAAGTTCGAGCGGTATGTTTGATTCTTACACCTTTTTGCATGATCATAATCGAAACATCACGTGTACTAAATTTTCAAGCATCAAGAGTTACTTCATTTAGCTCTTACAAACTTACTAAAAGTGTTTCTCGCTACCACCGCTAGGGAATTATTTTCTCCTTTCGGTTTGCCGGAGAGAACACGTTAAGCCTTCTATCTGCCTCTGGTGTACGCCCTGGCTGTGCCCGCTCCTCCAATTGACCAAACTCTCTTTATGCACGGCTCTGGCCCACACCAGTTTCTCTATGCTGGAAAACGCGGTGCAGAAACTGCATCGCGACGTCGCCGGTAGAAGGAGCTTAGTCTCCATTGCCACCAAACTACATCGGGAAAGAACTGCATCGCGACGTGTATGGTGATGTCGGCAAACAGTGGCGATTAAGCTGAAACTGCATCGTTTTTTTTTCTTCCTACAGAAAATCTCGGAGAATGGAAAAACTTGGCATGAAGGGTTCTAGAAAGCACTACTCTTAAGTATCCAAAACGTATAGTGCAGAACTATTTAATTAAACCATTTTTATTGAGAGTTGTTGCATAAAATATGTATTTTACTTAAGTTACACAACTATTAGCATTAGCTGCAGCCTTTTACGTTGCACAGGCAGGCAGTCATGGCCGACAACGCAAAGAAGCGCGAGTTGGGTACTCGCTTGTCGGTCCGTCAGATTAGCCTCCTGATCGATTTTTGTCCGAAAATCAAGTGAACGCCGCCATCAACACTACTCTGACGAAGCCAGAGTGGGATGATTTATGGGACAAAATTTTGGACGAACTGAACGCTTAAGGCCCGGCCATCAAAACGAGAGCAGAATGGAAGGGGCACTGGAACATTCGTGTGTGCCAGCCTCGAGCACGGGCCCTGGACATAGCGTGTGCTGCTCGGCATACCAGAGGTGGCATCAATCAAGTGCCACCCCGAAACGCGGAGGATGAACGCATAGTGTTGCTCGTAGGATGGGACTCGTCCCAAGGATGCGAGGTAAGAAGACTGCCTCCGGGAGCGGATGCTCCGAATCCATCGCCGCTGTCCTCCTTGACTTCACCTGCAGTGTCAGTGAGTACTGCAAATTCCGTCGATTCATAATAGACACAACGCCGTGTTTCGACTTACTGAACAGTACGAAACGACGTAGCGCCAATTCGCAGAATCGTTTCCAGGAACGTTTAAGGGGTTCTGGATCAATTCATAAAATGCTAATAATATTAGTAATACGCAAGAAAAATGAAGACGTTTACAATCCCCTGTAACGCCGAATTAGAGCGCAGCTCTTGAGGAGGAGGAGGGGAAGGTACGGAGAGGAGGGTATGCCCCTCCCCCTCATCCGTACTCTCCCTTCCTCTTCTCCTTCTCCCCTGCCATTTTGCGGAAAATTTTCGCTAAATTTCCCACTAAATTTAGCGAGAACATTTTTCGGCTGAATTTAGCGGGGAATTTTTCCGCTGAATTTGGCGGAGAAATATTTTCGCTAAATTTAGCCGGGAATTTTTTCGCTAAATTTCGCGGGGAAATTTTCCCGCTAAGTATAGTGGGGAATTTTCCCGCTAAATTTAGCGGGGAATTTTTTCTGCTAAATTTAGCGGGGAAATTTATCACTAATGCAACGTGCAGTGAGGTCACGTGACGTCACGTGTGACGTCATTATGGGAAACGTCTCATAATGCAACGCGCGGTTATGCCGACGGCGACGCCGGTCAAGCCGGAAACGGGCGCCTAAGAGCTGCACTCTAAAATGTGTCACATCTAGGACGCTTCCAATTATACCCAGACATAATCTGAAGGGCTGTGTAGCTGTGATGGGTGTCAACTTCTTTAATTGCATTACACAGGACTTGCTGCTGAGACTGAAAGTGCAACTGCTGAAGCAGAAGAGAAGGCACATCAAGGCCACCTGATTTTGTTCGCGTGATCATCATCAATCCGCTTAACTACGACCCATGGATACTCAAGATTACTATTTAAATAAATACATTTCGTTGTTTTTCGTACATTTTAGCGCGCTTTGGCTAATTCTAAGACAAATTTAACCCAACGTAGAATAGAATGGCATGCAAAAAGTTCTCCACGACCGAAATTCAGACCCAATGTATACTAACCCAGAAAAAAACAAACAATACGGGCGCATTTATTTGTACGTGTGCGCAATGTACTGCCGAATTCGCTATCTAGTGACCCATACCACTGTAATAATAACTGCACAGTTTCCGCGCTGGTACACCCCGG
Source organism: Ixodes ricinus (assembly GCA_037355805.1). Taxonomy (NCBI): domain Eukaryota; kingdom Metazoa; phylum Arthropoda; class Arachnida; order Ixodida; family Ixodidae; genus Ixodes; species Ixodes ricinus. The sequence continues at coordinate 19,677 of JAZHYW010041952.1, read as the reverse complement.
TGCGCCGACGATTGCAACCCACAAGATGAGAAGGGCAGAAAGGAGCCTCAGCTGTGCCACCTCCAGCGCGAGCTTCTTAAATTCGACAACGCTCCGGCGTCTCTCTCCACCACGAGCGCGCAAGAACCACCAAAGCATGTTTGAAGGCTGGGAGTACGTGCTGGAAGCCGGGCGTTCGAAAGAATTGCCCTGCTGTTCTCATGCTCTCAGCGACAATAGCCAATTACAACAAGAAAACAAGGTCTGCTCCCCCTCCTCTTTCCCCTTCTTCCAAACATCATCAGCAGTGGACCCACGCAGCACCACCTAACTCTCGTTAGCGTCGCTGCCAGCGTGTCTTCCAGCGTTTCATAATGACCACTACGCTACCCAATACCACCTAAAAGACAAGGTCTGCGAGAAACGTCATCGCTACGCGATTGCCCCTTAGTGATGACGTCACTAAGGGATCCCCTTAGCGACGATTACACTTCGCGCCCGCACAAGGTGTACTTTCGTCAAGCTTCAGTCTTTGCCGCTTGGTGCGGGTGGGGTTCCACTAACCGTGTTCCACTAACCCTGATGTCAAGTGCAGGCAATGTCTTGTAGGTGGTACTTCTATAGTAGCCTATTGTGGCTCGTCAAGCAGACAACGCTGAGGCTCTATGTTGAGAACTTCTACAACACAGTCCCTAGGAGCGAAGAATAGGGAAATCAAGAATTTTCCTATGTTTCTCAACCTCTGTTCAACCGAAGCACTTTTTTTTTTATCGTAACATCGCAAATTGGGTTTTGGGGCGTTGTCGTGGCTTCGAGCTATAAATATATTTGCGAGCTGCTTGTAGCAGTTTTCTCAACTTCTTTTTTCCCAGCTCACGTGCGATTCGCGTACTTCAAGGAAGGCACGTATATTTATGGACGACTATGAGCCGATGTAAAAACAAAAAGATCACATACTGTGTACGGGGCCTCATAGTAGATAGACAAAGCACTATTAGAAAATCTCGTGACGCAAGATCGGCTTATGGAAAACCAAGGAGCCGAAAGAATGTGTTTATTCATGGAATTTAAGGACAAGTGACAAAAATCCGGTAAGTACTTTGTTGTAAGGTGAATGTTCACATGTGAAACAAATAACATCCTTTGCATGGGTTTCATGCGAGTAGTCATACAAATGCACGAATGACAAAATCTCCTTCACGGCACACTACAAACTGCAGTCAATTCAAATAACCTTCCAAAAACATAACTTCGAAAGAGCACGCTCACTATATTGTGCAGAACGTTGTCACACGTGATAAGTTTGCTTGTATGAAGAAGGTTCCCTAGACATGTAAATGCGTTCCCAAGGGAGAGAAGTGCCTCATAACAAAAATTACATTGTACGGGAAAACATGAGAATTGGAGGAACGCAAGGTACACAATATTTTCTTTTGCTGAAAGGGATGCTGAAGCGAATTTTGCAGCTCACAAAACCAAGGCTTAAGAGATACGCGGGACACTGCAAAGCCCCAAAACATCACTAATACAGCGATGTTTCTGTTGGCCGTACTTTTGAAAAAGTGCGCGATTGAACATGGTCGACGAGGCCAACGAGACGTGGCACGTCACGATTATCATTCCTCTCCTCTTCGCTTCGTCCCCTTGAGCAATTGAACCGAAGCGAGGAGGAGAGAAGCAAAGGGCGCTTCCCCTCATTTTCACCTGTTCCAGGAGTATCGTGACGTCATAGCCCTTGCTTAATCCCGCCTTTTCTTTTCCAAAAGTACGACCATCTGTTTGATATATTTATATATGAACGAGGTTTTGGAGATCCTAGCGTCCCGCTCAAGGTTTGTACGGCCTTACTTTGCAAAATACAAAATTCGGTTTAGCACCTCTTTACGCGCAGTAGAATTTAAACTGCAAGTAACTATTTTTACAATTAAATGTTCAGTGAAGAATGTTCATTCTTTCGATTTAGTGGAAATGTATAAGAGCAAGGCGTCCACTCATTTCACGCCAAGACTCATGCTGGTAACCTTGGGATTGAAATAGTCGGAACCAATTCACCATTAATAATATGTCAGCGTGCAATATTGCTTCAAAGCACTTAAATTGTGCTTCTTATGTAATTGAGTAAAAAACTTCAAAAGGTCTCTAAAAACAGGTAAACTAAAGCAAGCTTATTGGTCCTAAAGGTTTCCTACGAGTTCGCGTCTTCACTTCCTGTCTCCTGAAAATAAGGGTATAGCTGACCTAAATTAGATCTGTGCCCCAAAATGTCCACATAATTTAAAGTAGATATGCTAACTATTTTATTGGTCGAGATTTAGAAGGGTGCAGGGGCACCGGTTAGGTACCAAGATATTGCGCTTTGCGGATTGTTCTCTCATATTGAGGGGACAGCCCGGTAAAAAGGCACCACCTGAAGAATGTGGCACATATATGCAAAATCACTTAAAATTCAAAGGTGGCAATGTACACACACTTTGGTCTACGAATAAGCAGACATTGCCCTTGGCATGTGTTTAAGCATAGCCGGAGGATACAGAGGACGCAGAAAACTCGAGGTGCCTATTGCTTTGATGGAAACCACAGCTGGTTTCTATCAATGGTCGAAACCATTGAAAGATAAAGAAGTTAAAAAGTACACCTAAAATAGCCCACCTTCTCCCAAACTAAACTGAAGGGCTTCTACTTGATGTTCACTTAACACACTGTAACCTAGCTGCCGCTAAAACTTGTCTCATCTCTCCGACATTGTATGCAAGGATTATGACTTCATTGCATATTTGGTTTACCTTAGAATTCGTTGATGTCTTTCCACCTGTTATAGATGAGAAAATACTTCAAGGCAGAGCACGGAGCCAGGGGGGGGTGGGGCCATGGGCCCGCCCCCCGTCCCTCCCCGAAATCTTCTATTTTGCTGGGACCGCCTCTCCCCCCTCCCCCTCATACAGCATTTTGTCATGGGTGCCCCCTCCCCCCACATCCCCAAGCAAATACTGGCTACGTGCCTGCTTCAAGGATTGCTTGAGTGTTCTTTATCGCAGAATATTTATCTGGATCTCAAAGCTGACGAACCCTATCCCGATTCCAAGGAAAGGTGAAGCCTTGACATATCTGTGCTATGCTTCGAAGAATAAAAACTGCGCTAGAAAGACTGATTCCAACACCCCATAGAACAAAACATGGACGAAGAGTCACTCATTGTGATTGCTTTTTCTTCAGTCAGACCTTTATGCATCTTAAATTCGCGTGTGCAACACCGTTTATGATTGGAAAGTGATACAAAACGTTTAAAAATGCCAGCTTCAAAGGCTCGGGAGAAAAGATTACTTGTGGCGTTTCGATAAGGAGAGATTGTCAGTATTTCAGGTCCAGTGATAACGTGATACCAAACAAACTCTAGGTATAGTTCATGTCAATAAGTTTTTTCTTAAAATCGTCGGATTCTTTATATCCAGAGCCAAAGGTGATATAAACGTCCTTTCTGTCATTTCTTGTTTTGAGTCTGCCCGAAAAAGATTTTGAACACCTTTCGAAATCCAAACCAAAATGATCTTCTTTGTAAAATACGTCACCGAAAATACACGACCTTAAACCACTCCCTCTGTTTTTGAATGTTGTTGGTGTGATTGACTCACCAGCAAGAGGAACGTTTGAGAAAAATGAAACAAGAATCCCTTTGTATGCCGTTGCAAGCACAGTCGCCGAGAATGCGAATGCTCCAAGCGTGAAGCGCAACGGATGATACATTTGACTCTCTTGAGGCGCGGGATTCCCCTGCAGCAGCAAAAAAGCTACAAAGAATAAAACCAGTATATGAACATTTTCACGTTTTTGGTTGCGTAGGTTGATGATTATGTAGCCAATAACGAAGAAAAAGATAAAAGATATCAAAATGGCCAGCCAGATGGATGAATCGAACGGCAAATAGAGAACAGCTTCTTTCAACACGGGCTCCCTGTCGTTACCGTAAAAAAACATATCGACGCTGTCATACGGGAAAGTAGTGGACAATGAAGGAAACAACTGACCTTTTGCGAAGAAAACAGAAAAGTGAAGAATGCAAGATGGATCCCTGTAACATTGCAGAGCAAGCTCGAAATAATTCTTGACTGTAGTGATGTATCTGACATGAAGCGAAGCGTTCTTTTCTTTGACTATAGTGCCCAACGCTCTCAATTTTGCTTGATCACAAAAGTAAGGGCGCTGGCAATTCATTTTGATTGTAATTCCCAGGATGGATGAATATTTAAAAAAGTTGCTGAAACTAGCAATCATGGAGAATTTTGAGCCGTTTAGACACTGAATTTTATCATTTTTTCTAGCCCAGATACGTCTCTTGTGCACGAAAAAAATGAAAGCAAATACATTACGAATGATTACATTGTCCCATTGCCCTACTTTGCTTAATTTATGGAAGGTGTGTTTGTTTGTCCAAATGTTGTTCAGCAAGGACGTATGAGCTCATTACATACGGATTAGTTAGAAAAGGTTATTATAAAGGTCCCACACTGTTCATCTGCAAAACACGAGTAGCAAGGGCGTGATGATCCTTATTCACGGTACTGCAGTTTAGCTTCTGGCAAAGCCCTGATGATCCCCTTATAGTTCGAACACCAATCGGCAGATTTTTCAGCAATTTGACCAGGGTAAACACGTCGTCCACCCTGAACTCCAGCGGCACACCAATGTCTAGATGAGCCAGTTCACTTGCTGCGACGATGTACTGCATGAAACCGTCAGATGACCGAGATGTCTTTCCAGAAGGGACACTCTTCAGAATTCACCTGATGCACGCCGATGTAGAGCACCGTTAGGCCGAACAGCGCCACCAAAGTATCGAATTACTGCTTGCTATTATCGTGATGCGTATAAAAAAAAAGTATCAGATCTTCCAGTTTTGTCAATAAAGAATTGTATTTGACTCTGGTTTCTGAGAAGGCGTTCCGCGGATCAAAATATGTTGATCCCAACTTTTCAGTTTCGCGACTCGGTCTCGGAGGCATGAAATGATTTGAACTGAAGAACCTTTGTGTACTTGAGTCTGTGGTTAGCAGCATTTTGTTGTTGAGCAAGAATGAAAAAGTGGTTGCACCTAAAATAATCAAAGTAGGCGTTACTTTTTTTTTAAATTGGCAAAATGTTTGTCGCATTTTGTGTTTGAACAACATGCACTGACTTGTTGTTCTTGTTTCTAAATCAATCTTTCGCTGCTTGTTAAGACCACACAATTCAATACCGTAAACACTTGACAAAAGTAGCATTGATTTTTTCCTGTAGCATGTCTCATCTAGGCACTATGCCAGGAAACCTTGAGGAATGTTTTGAAGTGGGACTCAGGTTGTGTCCCTAAACACGTGAAGAGTTTACCGGAAAGATTGTTTTGAAATTAAAAAATACATGTCATAAACGTCTTTCTGTGTATATTGTTTTGTAAAGCGATAAGATAATAATTATAATTCATACACGCTTTTCATGATCTCCATTCGGTCCATATAGAAGGCATTATTTCATTTCATTTTCATTTATTAGCCATTTAGAAGTGGGGTGGCAGGGACAAAAGGTACTTAATAGCACCTGACCAAGGTCCCGAGCCCCATACAGGTTTCAGAGCGGCAACACAGATAAAAACAATAAAAAAAGAAAAAAACAAGAGAAAAACAAAGAAAACAAACAAACAAGGTTTACACACTTTCATACAATATATTATTCATGCTTCAAAATATAATCCTTTATTCTTTTTTTGAACGTATCTATTGAAATTACTCTTTCAGCTATTTCCAGAATTTGAGGATGCATGTTTAGAAGTTGGGGAATTCGCTGTGTTAATGTTTGTTCACCATAGCTCGTACGTGTTTGACCTCTAGCATAATCCACATGTCTTAAGTTGTAGTGAGTTTCTCTTAAGGGAAATTGGGTGTGGAAAGACTCCTTGTCAGTTTTGAGATAATGAAAGATGACTTTTGTAAGGTTGAACATTATTAACTGTTGTATAGTAAGCAAGCGATGTTTTTTTAAAATAAGCAGATGTGTGATCGTTATAACTTAAACACTCGATAGATCGGATCGCTTTTTTCTGGAGCACTAGTAGTTTTTCAAGGTTATTTTTAGTTGTCGTACCCCAAACCAATGAGCAGTAATGTAAATGGGAGTGAACAAGTGCATAGTATAATTGGCACTTAAGCCATGTTGGTAATAAATATCTTAATTTGTGTATTGTGCCAATTGATCTGGAGAGTGTTATGGACAACTTGGACACATGAGTTGTCCAGTTCAGGTGTTCATGAAACCATACACCCAGGAACTTTAATGATTCAACCTTCTCCAATTTGTAGGAGTTAAACTTTATATCTATGTCGTGTTAAGCATCTTATTTCTTGCCCCTAAAAACAATATATTTAGTTTTCTAAAATATTCAATTCAAGCTGGTTTGCAACTAGCCACAGTGATAAATCATTTAACCAATCATTAGCTGTGCTTTCAAGATACTCGAGGTTATCATTGGAACAAAACTACATTCGAGTCGTCTGCGAATAATACCATCTCTGAGCGATTGCGAAATGTTAACGATATCATTGATGTAAATCAGAAACAGCAATGGTCCCAAAATTGATCCTTCCGGGACGCCATACGCTATTTGATGGATATCTGATTTGACGCTTGAGGATGCTGATGTCTTCAGCATCCTCAAGTTTTTCTATCGTATTGACGGAGCTTCCATTTCTTTGAGGTGATGTGATACAGCCTCTTAAGGTTTTAACACCTTTACCCGCGAGAGCGACTTGCTCTTTCTCTTTGGAGTAGAGTTTGTTTTATTTTCTGATCCGGCAGAAACAATATTTGGTTCTAATGCTCTTACACAGTTCCACGAAGTTTTACAACGACTGCTTTCTTAATAAAATAAATCCCGTATGTTTTTACCCAATGCTAAACTACGCAGCGACGTTCGTCCGTTACTACCAAATGTAGCACTAGCGGTAAAGGTTGGATGCCTAAGTTTCAGAACTTTCCGTTATTTCATGACGAGTGACAGAGCCCCATAGACTACATTGATCTGAATAGCGAAGGCCACGCGCGAACCTGCCCCTAGTTTCTTAGTAATCACTTAAGAAAATATCGTTACATTATGAATTAGAAAATTGTTAGTTGTGAAACTTTGGCATCTGGTCCCAACGGCAGCGCTACATTTGTTGTGGAGATGAAGCATCGCTAGGAATTGCGTAGTTCATATATAGAGTTGAACAAACACGTTTTTGTTTTTGTTTTCTTTTCAATCACCCTAGAGACTAGGACAATGATGATTTCCAAATGTTATACCTAAATATTTGTGACGTGAGGCTAGATTCTGATAGGCATCTAAAGTGCCAAAGCCCCATGCAACCTGACATGCATCTATAGAATCAAAAACAACTGTTGTAGTAACTTAATCATCTAAAGCAATTAGAAATGAATAAGAAGCCATTAGATATATGCCTATTCGAGTTGTGTCTTCAGCTTTGTAAAAACAGTATTGAAAATATCCTCGTTCTAGGATGGTTTTTATATGCAGCCCTGACGGAAACGTTTCAAAAATCAGAACGGAATGTATTTATTTTCACTCATTAAGTACCATTTTCAACTGAAACAATTTTCTTAAAATGTTAGAAGAATTGTGCATACTGTCTTTTGGGGCCTAAATACAGAAAATCGCCCAATTCCTAGAAATGGAGCGAACTAGGCATAGTCATGTGAGGCTCCTGAGAGATCTGGGGCACGACAGAATGATCCAGATACGGTTGAAAGTGCACCTCCAACCTTGGCCAAAGTGAGGCATCCACGGACCATTGGTCACTCCCCAAAGCCCATACCAGGGAACAGAACCACTGGCACCAGACTGCATGCAGTTTGTTGTAATAACATGCAACCAGCGAAGATATACACAGACGCAAAAAACACCTGCAAGTACACGCTGCACCAGCTTGGTATGGACCCTAGAAGGAACAAGGAGAGGGTCGAAGCGGTGTCCCAAAGTATACGTTAGTCCTGAGATACCGAGTTCAGTGCAATCGTCTCGGTGGCCAGAATACATCCAGAGATCCAGAGCAATCCAGTGACGGCAAGCAGAATCAGTCTTAGCGGCATTCCAGGTCCCTTAGACATTTGCGACCAGCAGCAGCATGTCTAAGGGACGTGTAGCGTCGGGCCCCTCCTCGGGCCAACGACGCTAGACAGAGTCACGCTCAGAAGACCAACCAAAAAGTTCCCTCTTTATTCGTCTTCCTTTCACATATACACCTGGGCGCCTCGCATCCAAGGAGGTTAGAAGTACTAGGAGAGGGCACGTTGCAATATTGGTGAAGCCTAGTCATAAAAAGTTTAAACGATGTTGTGGCCAACGTGACCGTAGATCTCTCTGGCAATTGGTGCGCGTGACATGTCACGTGTGAGATGGATGGTTGATTGTAGAAGGATTCCTTGCAGGCTTGCGCGCGCTCCGTCCGGTAGGTTTTATCAGATCGAAGGCTAGACTGTGGTGTATTCTAGTACACCATAGCGAGACGAAGGCTAGCTACGGTCACATGATGTGAGGAGAGTAAGGAGAAAAATGAGAAAGAGGCGAGGCGTCAAGGGAGCATGGCTTGTGGAGGCTACGCGGCTGGCGTCATGCCCTCTCCTACCCTTCTATCCTCCTTGCTCGCATCAGGCTGCGATCGTTCTTGAACGTCGTCGTTAGTCGATCCGACGAAGCCTTGGACTCTGACTCAGCGGCGCCTCCGGCTGCCCGCTAACACGAAGCACCATGAGACTCGAGGAGGCCGCGTCCGCTCGGTAACTCGAGGCGGTTGCATCCGCTGCTAACACCACATTTTCTTTTCTTTTCTTTTTTTGTTTCTTTTGGACACTTGATACGCAAAGAAAACACAAGATAATGTCATGCACTCGCGTCACTCAATAACAGAACAAAAGAAAGTGCCAGGACATCCGGCAATCGATAACGCATGGTCTCTAAAGGTTAACAAGCAACCCCATAGCGGTGCTGTTTTCGCACCTGCGCGTCCCAAACGTGTCACATGAGCTGGAGGTGACCCCCAGGGTGACGAGCTATGTGACTTGATACCCTCATCCAAAGTGCTACCCTGCTCTTCTTGCAACCCAGAGAAACTAGTGATCGTGTTAGGCGAGTCAGTGCCGCCGGAAATGTCGTAACTGCCCTCGTTTGGCTCGAGGCACACGAGAAATCTCCGGTTTCGTTCTAATTCCGATCCCGAGTGCATTTTAAGAACGTAAGATCACGGCCGATTGATAGGTCGTAAGACTGTGCCTGTTGCTTTGCTGTCTTTCCCCCACACTTGGTCACCTGACTGCAGTGGAGGTAGCCCCTCTAGCCGCGTGGCGGCGATCAAAGTTCTGTTTCTGCTTTGTTCTTGCGGCACGGTCTTTTTGGCAAACAAGGTTCTGGTTCACAATCTTAGGCTCCAGCTTGCTGGGATGCAGCGGAATCGTAGGTCGCAGCTAGCCATGAGCAGTTCGGCCGGACTTTTCCCTAGCGGGTGTCCTGTAATCTAACAAAGCGAGCTTTCACTGGATCTTTGATGAGGCTCTTTATGGTTTGAACCATCCTCTCTACTACCTGAGGGTACCTCGCGCTCGACGTGGCTTGCTGGCATCCGTACTCTGGCGCAGGACACTGAAATTCCGAGGACACAAATTGCATTTCCATTGTTTGCTACTTCGGGTATTCGGTGCCGTGCAAAAATACTTTTCAAGTGGATGATTTTAATGCCACTGGTGGTTCTAGTGAGGCGGGCTATAGCTCTGGGTATCGGCACAGGTAGTCGACAACTATCGATTTGGCACAAATCGACGCTAACCTTCTGCCAAGGCAGTTTTGGCGTTTCGGTCTGCATCACAGGTTCCGCGTTCTATTCGCGTGATTCGCGCGCACACCCGACAGTTGTTTACCAAAGCGGACAGGTCAGAGCTCAAAGCCGGCTACCACACAAACTCATGTGCCCTCGATCGACATTTTACAATTCCTTGTTGGCCGTCATGCAGGTGACGCAGCACCTCGGGCTTTTAACACTGAGGAATGATGAGCGGCGTCCTTCATCAGTACACCATTACAAATGGTGATCGTTGCCACTTGCTTGCCGGTACGGTTGTAGAGAAACCCGGCAGCGAGTGATAGCTAGGCCACGCTTTCCAACAGAAGCGAACTAGAGTTTGACAGATCTCATCTGCCGTTTGGCCTTGCTTTCCTATTTCAATATGGCTAACTTCAGCCACGCTAGCTATGCAGCCTTCCATGAACTCTATGAGATCCGATAGAGACATTCCGCTCAAATCTGTTTGCTTCTCTCGGAGGAGTGCTCTTGATAGGGCATCTGCAGTGACAAGGTTCTTTCCAGGCACGTAGAACAACTCTAAAACTGAAGCGCATGAGTCTCATTCGAAACCGCTGAACTCAAGGAGGAAGCAAGTCAAGTGGAGCTTTTCCAGCAAAGTCACAAACGGCTTGTGATCCGTTTCAAACTCCACTACGAGCCCTCTCAGGTATCCCTCGAACCTCTCCGCCGCCTAAGTCAAGACAAGAGCCTGCTTCTCAATCTGAGCGTAACGCGATTCTGCCGGTGTTAGAGAACTTGAGGCGAAGGCCACTGGACGGCGTTCATTGTTTTCTTGCTCTTGGAGCAATACTGCATCAAGACCAAATGCAGAGACGTAAGCGGGGAGCATTGTGGGGTACTGCGGGTCGTATTGAGCTATGTAGCGTTTTGAACATATTTTTTTTGTATGCTAGCAAGTGCATCTTCTTGGGCTGGAAACCAACTCCACTACCGACCCCTTTCCAGTAGTAGCAGCAAGTGAGAACTTGTTTCCGACAGATGTGGGAGAAATCGCGCGAGGTGATTAGCCATGCCAAGAAACCTACGCACGTCAGCTACTGTTCGGGGCATTTCTAGGTTTTCGATAGCAGTTACCTTATCCGGATCGGGTTTTATTCCATCCTTGCTGACGAGGCAACCCTAAAACGAAATTTCCGTGACCCCGAAACAACATCTGGATTTGTTCAAATTTACACCCTCCTGTGCAAATGTTTCAAGCGTCTGCTGGAGGCGCTTGTCATGCTCGGCCTTCGTGGCATTATAATCCAAGATATTGCACCGCGCGTCGCTGAACGAGCGCCTATGTGGCCCTAATGGTTGCCGTGCACTGCTCGGCTATCGGGCGGAAGATCTGGATTCGATTCCAGGCTGCGGAATGTTTTTTTCATTTATTCTTTCTACTTGGCGCTCTCGCGATTCGAGAACTTCCTTGTCTGATCGAGTTACGAATGTTCTACGCGCCGGACGTTCCGGAGCCGGCAGTGGCAGAACTCAATCAGACTTGTGCCTATCTCAAATACTCTACTCAAGATACTGTATCTTAAATACTTCTTGGAGTATCTTGGTATCTTGCAAATACCTTTGATGGAAAGTATTTAATACTCTATTTTAATTACAATTCTGAGTATCTTGTACTCATTATCTTAAATACCTTTTGACATTCCGCCATTTTTCGAGTTTTTCGGTATGAAGTGGCGTGGGCGTGGCACGAGCAAACGTGAACATTCTTTCGAGCAACCGAATCCTGTTGCTAGCTCCGATTAGCTACGATGACTTTAACTGGAGCTCGCTGAAAATATCGCTTTTGCCGACTATGACTCATATTTCAGCCCAAAGTTCGTACAATGAAGGTTCTCCCTCGCCTTCCCAAAGGCGCCTTTTGTTTCTATACTCGAACTCATCTCTGTGACGTCACAGCGCGGTGGTGGCGCGTCGGTCGCACTTCCGGTCTGGGGCTGTGGGCAGAAGTCCCCATGCCAGACGTGTATTCCTGCGTTGTTTTGAAAGGAACCAGACAAAAACCTGCCTTCTCGTCAGAACGCCGCGCCTGGGGCCGTACCAAAAGTGTGGAGAAAGGTTTACAGGTCAGTTTTCACGTGCTCGGTTCGTCCGAGAATCTGGATATGTGCCATGAAAAGGGAGAAGCGGACGCCGTCGGACAACGATTGCTTGGGCGGAAGCACTTTGGGTTGAATTCACGGATACTTGTGGTCATCAGATTTATTTGTTTTGTTCCAACATGAACAGCCAGAAAACCGTCAAGTTGTGCGGACCACCTGCGGACTACGTTCAGTGCGTCTTCAAGTTCAAACGGCCGCCTGATTGTTCGAACTGTCGTCTGCTCTTTCAAACGTTTCTGCTTGTCGTCTGCTCTCTTAGACGACGCCGGTCCGTAGACCAAATGTTGGCCCGGTACTTGCGATAAGAAGTAAGTGCAGGCCTCAAAAGACTTAAATTTGAAGGTTGGTAAGCAGGCTCGATGAATACAGTAGATACAAGGAGATGTTGATCATTGTTACCAGTGACCCTCACCGACTTGTTATGCCTAATTCAGTTGGTCTGATTCTGCTTGCGATTTTCAGTATCGACGTCGACCATCTCAGCTACGGTTCACGCTTTGCAGCCCGAGCGGCGTCGCGACTGAAAATTCCGAGCGAAATCTCATCATGCGAATCAGGCTTTAGCGTACATACTGCGGCGTCCACGCGGAATGAATCGCCACATGTCACATTATTCACGCGAAGTTTTGCGGTGTAACGAGCCTCGGTAATTTCGCTGACGCCGCTCAAGATAGTCAGACATCGCCAGGAAGACGTAGAACCAACAATTCGAACGCGAAAAAGGGCAGGGGACTCACACTGACGCCGACAACATCGCATTTCAATGGTGTGTTTATGGGCGACGGCGAGTTCTTGCCCACACCCCTATCGCGCATGCGCGGCGTCGGTGGCGTCCGCTAGGGGTGCTCCGGGCGCTCCGGTTTGTTTGTAAACATGAGTTGGTGTATAGGGTTTCTCCCCAAAAAAATCCTGAAACAAAAGGTGTGGTTTTACGGAAGTAAAGATGCCACCCTGAGGCGCAAGCAGAGCGGGAAACGACCTACGAGAACAATGCAGACTTGAGTGGTCACGAAAATAACAAATAGAAGTAAATGAGAAGTGGACACACACAAAAAAGTATACATTTTTGTTTTGCTTTTCGTATATTTGACCCCGCTCAAGCGAAACGTCAAGGTTGCTTTATCTTTCTTTTCTTTGTGTTGTCAGTCCGGCACTTATTGCTCACGCGAACACTACCTGTAAGCGGACCTTGATAAGCGGCGAACAGTACAGGAAACGAACTAGGAGCTGGGTGAGCTCTCAAAATGCGACGTTGGGGACACCCCAACGTCGAGTGCTTTTCTGAACGCAACCTACTTGAAGAAGTTGCGACCACTGCCGTGGCTATTACGAGGGTTCTCTTTGTTATTCATTCACTCAGATCCGTGTCCCAAGTTCGCTTATAGTGAACTCCCGTATAGGGAATATGGATTGTAGTTAAACGATGCTTCTAGGGTGCGCCGCAGGATGTGATATTCAAGGATGTCACTATTGGCGAAGCGCTCTGACCCGTTTGTCACTCCCACACCTCGGTGTTTACCAAAGACAAGGCCTGTGCACATGCCCAGAGGCGCTTGCGGGCATGTTCGTGTCATCTTTTTAATGGAGCGCGCGCTGTACAGTGTAATGAAAAAATACCAACAATTAGTGAAGTGACGTTAAGTGCCGGATCTCCCCCGAAAGCAGTCGTCAGAGGATGCGAACTTGACCCACTTAGGCTTTTGTGCAGAGCTGGGCACCATGCATGCTGTATTGTTCATGCAAGCCAGAGTGGTAACAAAAGTGTTCCTCCTCACCGGAGAACACGAACTCCAGCCGAACGCTGACGCCGCGTTCTGTATAAGTCAGCCGAGCGCTGAGCCATTGTATTTGTTGTCCCCATCCATCATAGTCCTAAAGTTAACCGCTTGGGGCGCCACGGTCTGATCTCCTCCCAAACACGACCCCTTTCTTGTTGTCGCAGAAATGTTTGGTAACATCTATCACTGATATTGCCACGCGCTTTGTGAGAGAGCGCGTGGCGAATGATTACCGCGCTTGGCTCTACGCTAGAGGCTCTCGCGCAGGAGGCTCCGGGTTCGATACCAGAAAGCGGACTTCTATTTTATTTATTCCTTCAACTATGATATTCTGGTAGGTTCGACAATTTTGTCGTCTGATCAGAGTTTCAAATGTTCTACGCACCGAACTTTCTACACCGAATGTTCCAGAAACCCACGTGGGTACAAAAGGTGCTCCGGTGGCGGTCCGGAGTCAGTCTCGCCCTGGCGGTCAATCCTGCTGTTTCGCCGACATCGACGCCTGCGACGCTAGCCTTTCCCTATTTTGTTTTGGGAACAAGTTCGCCCCATTAAACGTTTAGTTTCTTCAGTTATTCGCCGCATCATTATTTATCATTCGTGACAATATTTTGCTCTTTATAGTCGGACTGCATAAAATAGCCCTACGATACCTTTTTTTCCTGTTTTGTGTTGTTGCGTGCTAATAAACCATTCTGGCAACCAGAATTTGCGTAGCTGCATAATTGATCGTTGTCAATGACGTCGATACAAATTAAGCAAAGCGGAAGTATCTTCAAAAGTAACTGAAATACATTTCTAAGTATTTGTACTCTACTCAAGATACTTTACAATGAAAGTAGCTGAGTGGTATTTTAAATACCTGTATGAGCGCAGGTATTTAGTAATCAACTTAAATACTTTTATCGAGTATTTTGTCCAGCACTGGTCAAGACCAAATGCAGAGACGTCCGCAGAGAGTATTGTGGAATACCGCGGGTCGTATTGAGCTATGTAGCGTTTTGAACATATATTTTTTTGGATGCTAGCAAGTGCATCTTCTTGGGCTGGAAACCAAGTCTACTACCGACCCTTTCCAGTAGTAGCAGCAAGGGAGAACTCGTTTCCGACAGATGCAGGATAAACTGTGCGAGGAGACTAGCCATGCCAAGAAACCTACGCACGTCAGCTACTGTTCGGGGCATTTCTAGGTTTTTGATAGCAGTTACCTTATCCGGATCGGGTTTTATTCCATCCTTGCTGACGACGGCAACCCTAAAACGAAATTTCCGTGACCCCGAAACAGCATCTGGATTTGTTCAAATTTACACCCTCCTGTGCCAATGTTTCAAGTGTCTGCTGGAGGCGCTTGTCATGCTCGGCCTTCGTAGCATTATAATCCGAGATATTGCACCGCACGTCGCTGAACGAGCGCCTATGTGGTAATGGTTGCCGTGCACTGCTCGGCTATCGGGCGGAAGATCTAGGTTCAATTCCAGGCTGCGGAATGTTCTTTTATTTATTCTTTCTACTTGGCGTTTTCGCGATTCGAGAACTTTCTTGTCTGAAAGAGTTACAAAAGTTTTACGCGCCGGACGTTCCGAAGCTGGCAGTGGCAGAACTCAATGATAGTATAATCATCCGCGTCCCGCCAATGCTCTCTTGCACTTGCTGCAGGCGTGGTAACTCTGGTGCGCTCGGGTTTCCCACGAGCTTCAAGTCGTTCTAAAACAGCTGATTTAGTGGTTTTCGATGACGCTCAATAAGTTTCCAATTGGAACCGTATGTCTATTTTCAGAAACTAAAAATTAATTAAAAAGTTTATTTAATGAGCCGACTTATCGCAAAGATTAGCCAACTACATAATGTCCCACTGGCCGTATAACTCACCTGCCCAAACACAATTAGTGCGTCTTTTGACGGATATTTTGTAATACATATATTCGAATTAAAAATGGAACACTCCGGTATATATATATATATATATATATATATATATATACATCGCCCCTCCTCCCCCTGTTCTTCCATGTTCATTCGTAACTGTTTTGACCATCTTCCCGACCTTCGTCTCCCCAACTGGAAGGCGCTTGCTGCAGTGCCCTTTTCGTTTTCTTTCTTTTTTCTTTCTTTATCTTCTAGCGTCATGCTGCGACAGCCCTCGCGTTCTTCACCTTGGCTTACCTTAGCTTTTCCATATTCTGACGAAGGGCGTATGCCCGAAACCTGGCTTATTTCTCTTTCACCTTCTTTTTGCGCGTCTTATCTCTCACGCTTTTAGACTTTCCAGTAAGATTTCTTTCTTTCTTTCCAGTAAGATTTCTTTTTAGCTTTCCAGTAAGAACACTCTTCGGGATTCGCCCTATGCAGGGAAAATTTTGATTGCCTTTCGTGTTTGAACAACATGCAACAACTCATTTTTCGGAAACAAACCTGCGCTCATTGCTGAGGGCACACAACTCAATATCGTACACTGCTTGAGAAATGCTACATTCATTTTTATTCCTGTAGCATATCTCATTAAGCCAGAGAAACCTTGAGCAATGTTTTGAAGCGGGACGCAGGGTGTGTCCGTAAACACGTGAAGAGTTTACAGGAAGATTGTTTTGAAATTAGAGAAAGAATACATGTGAAAAGGAAAATATTGTGGTGCGTGTCATGGTTTGTAAATCGATCAAGTATTGACATTTTTTTAGCCTGGAGTGTCAGGAAATAGGACGGCAGGATACCACGATTCGTGTTGTCCAGTCATTCTGTTTACCCACTCTCCAGCGTTAAAAGATGCCCTCCCTAACCAGCTCGCCTGCACCCTTTCATTAACTACATAAAATAGTCACTTACACACATTTCATAATCTCCGTTTTCTCATACAGAAGGCATTTTGACTTCAGCATCCTCAAGTTCTTTTCTTTTTTTATTAGATGAACAGTGTTTTAATTTCTGTGAGGTAATGTGATGCAAAGTTTATAAAGTTCTAACCCCCCCCCCCTCCCCTTCCCCGCGCACGCACACAAAGGCGGCTTGCTGTTGATTTTTGGAGTAGAGTTGTTTCCCTTTCTTGGTCCAGTAAAAACAATACTGTGCCCTATTCAGGGTGGAGAGTAAAAATCAAGATAATTTAAATCATGATTTAAATTGTGATTTAAATCAGGTACAGTTTTACTATAATGATTTAAATCAAATCTTTCACCAAAAATTCTGCGAAATTTGTGTTTGTTTAACGTTTGCCTCTAATTTTATGCTTTCTATGCGCATGTTTCTCGTACTAAAAACAATCAAGCAAGAAATATTTATATCAGGCTGAAGACGAGAGAAATGCAGTTTCCTTCTGAGCGAATCGGAGTACTGAGCTTCTTTCTACCTTCCAGTTTGTTAGCCAGTTACGTAACGTCCTATGCAAGCAAATAAGAATGCGAAAGAATGAAACAAAAACTAGACAAGCAATGTCTTATTGCAAGCTAATTGGTACGTGAAAGAAAAGCAAATAAAGCTTTTATGTAACTAAAAATATCAAGCAATTTTGTTTTGTTTCAGTATGGTGGCTATACGTAAAAAAAGTTAATTATACTGCCCTCAATGTACAGTCATTATTTGTTCCGCATTATTATCAGTGATCGCACAGATCGATCAATCAATTTGCCATGTTTACAAACACATGTAGTGATAAAGAATTATTATTTTCTAGCTACGTAGATTTAAATCACAGTAATCTGATTTAAATCAAATATTTCTTATTTATTTAATTAAAAAATATTACTATGTTTTTACCTTGGTTTTATTGCTCTTGCTAAGAGCTACAGAACTCTCCCACTGACTGCATTCTGAATATGACCGAGAGTTTGGATGAAACATATCTGTGTCTTTCTCCCCCAATGCTAAACTACGCATCGTCGAACCTCCAGTTTCCGCCCAAATGTAGCGCTAGCGGTTGGGGACCAGATGTCTAAATTTTAGGACATGCCGTGATCTTGTGGGGACCAACGAATCCCCTGCGGATACATGGAGATGGATAGCGAGCGACACCTCGCACCCCGGTATTGACGTCGTCCCTGTGTTGACAATAGGAGAAGACGTGGCCCTAGGGCAAAGATGTGTCCCCCCCCCTCCCCCTCTCCCCTGATAAAAGAAACAAAATCCCAAGGACTTTTTTGTACGGATTTTGTTCAGGGTCACGAAAATAACTCTGCAGATACCTTTCCTCAAAACCGGGAATTATCCTATTTATGGAACGCTCCCATTTGCGGAGAGGGGGGGGGTAGGACTGCAGGTTTTGCAAACGACGACACAAAGTGCAGTGCGTTTGACAGCGGCAGCCAATATGTTGTTAAAAGATGTGCTTTAGAGTATTTGCTCTTAGTAGATGGGCCTTTGCGGTCATGTGTCGGGCCAGTCGCCGAGAAACGCGCTTCCGATCAGGAGTCGGGCGTCGCCTGACACGCGTTCCCGCGTCCTTTAAACATGCTCCTTTGCTCTTTTTGCTGGATTGGTGACGCCATCTCTTGGGAAATAGGGTGATAGCATTGGCGGGACTTTAGGATGGCGGAAGAAACGAGACCCTGCCGAGTTTAATGAGTTTAATTGGTTCTTGTTTAGGTCTGTCTTGTTGGTGCTTGTGTCTGTGCGAGTGAGTGATAGTGGAAGCGTGCATTGACCACCATTAAGCGCCGGACGACGAGGCGGAGCCTCGGAGACGGAACTCTAAAACGACAATCACAGCTCGGACCCGCGATACTGAGGCCGGGAACCACGGAACGGCCAGACAACCAGCTGGTGAGAGACGGACGAAAAACTTTTGATTACTCTGCTCAGAGAACACGCAAGCATGGGAACTGAGGAACAGCCGTGGTCGGCGTTGATCACGGTGTGCAGCGAGTGCGCAGGATGCTCCCTCACTGAACAGGTGGGACGGAAAGAGGATGATGGCGAGGCTGAGAGCTACAAATGCAGACCGTGCATGCGAATTGCGATGCTGGAGCAGAAGCTGGAGCAGAGAGCGGAAGAGGCCATGGAGAGGCACACGCGAGAACTGAACCAGAAGTTTGGGAACGCGTTAGAGGTTATGCACCAGGAGTTGGTGACAAGAATGACAACCAGGGAGCACACAACGTTGTTGGAAATACAGGACTTGGAAAAACGGCTCTCTCAATTGACGAAGCTCCTGGAGGACCTCAAACAAAAAGAGCAGAGAGGACAGCAAATGGGATTCGGCAACCCAGGAGCATCACAAGAACAAGACAGATCATTTGCCCTGGAGGGAAGGGAAACACCCACCGAAAAAAACAAGGAAATGCCTGAAACACCCACACCAGGGAACAGACGACGGGTGATGGTGGTGGGCGACTCCAATGTAAACCGCTTTAAGCGTAACTACCTACGAAAAGTCTCGAGGGATGAGAGGGTGCAGGTGATTCCTCTCCCAGGAAAGGGTGTGAAGGAGGTGAGAGAAGTGATTGAGGCTGCAAAGCCAGATGACTCCACCATGGTTATAGTCCACGCTGGGCTCAATGACTGCCTTAACTTGAAGTCCCTCGACGAGACCATCAAGACAATCGAGCAAATGGCAACCGACCTCCCCAGAGCAGCCATTCACATCTGCACGCAACCCGAGATCACAGCCATGGGCAAGGCCACACTGGAAAACCTCAGGGAGTACAATGACCGCCTGGAAACACTGTGTGCCAAGGGACCAGAAAACCTGGAGCTGGTGGACCTACGTTGGACGAAGGAGAAAATAAACTATCCATTCAACATCGAACACTACACCGAAGCAGCCAGCGAGGCGGTCGGGTGGACAACTGGCCAAGCGCACACGGGCTTTTTTAGCCAGAGGCAAACGAGACCTGACAGAGACAATGACCAGAAAGTCGCAGGTGAAAAGGGCCGGGAGCACTCCCAACAACGTACCACAGGGAAGAGAGCAGGCCCAATGGGGAAAAAAGGGACATTTGAAGTTGCCATACAGAA
>JAZHYW010041951.1:0-10257 GCA_037355805.1 Ixodes ricinus | reverse complement strand
ACTTCGTTCGGTTACGTATTGCTAGCGAGCGTGATGCGAAAGCAACCGTCCGAAGGTGTTTCCCGTACTTCTGTTGCAAGACCGCTCCTAAGCCATAGTTTGATGCATCCGTCGATATTATGACTGGTAGCGTCGGATCAAACATGGAAAGGATTGGTGCATTCTGGATGCATGATTTTATCTTGGCAAAACTTGCCTGAGCTTCGGGGGACCAAACGAAGTGTACACCTTTGCGGAGCAAACGACGCAATGGTTCGACGATGGTCGAACAGTGGGGTATGAACTTACTGTAATACTCTATTAATCCCAAAAATGCCTTCAACTTTGACGGGTCTGATGGAGTTTCGAAATTCCGAACGTCGTCTACCTTTGATGGAAGGGGTGCTAAACCATCCATTGAAAGACTGTGGCCCAGAAACGACAACTCGCGTACGTTAAAAACGCCCTTTCGGTTAAGTTTCATTCCCGCTCGAGAGATTGCGGACAAGACTTGGCGCAAGTTCGAATCATGCTCTTCCTGTGAAGACCCGTACACAATGATGTCATCTAGGTAAAATTGGACGCCCTTACAATCTTTTAGGACCCTAGACATGATCTGCTGAAACGCTGCGGGAGCGGACGCCAACCCGAAACAAACTCGTTTGAAGCGAAATAATCCTTCGTGAGTGATAAATGCTGTCAGGTCTCGACTCACCGGGTCGAGTCGGATCTGGTGGTAAGCCGACGCCAGGTCCAGCTTCGAAAAATGAGATGCTCCGTGCAGTGAGTGCAGGAGCTCATCTATGTGTGGCAGCGGAAAGGAATCTATGACGACGGCTTGGTTGGGCGCACGCAAGTCGACGCACATCCTGATGCTGCCATCCTTTTTTCTTACTACAACGATTGGCGAGACCCACTCTGACGCAGTTATTCTTTCAATGACGCCTTGGCGCTCGAGCTTGAAAATTTCTTCTGAGACCGCTTCACGCATACTGATGGGTAGGCGACGTAGCCTTGACTGCACTGGTGGTATGTTTTGGCGCACCTTGACAGTGTGTGTCTGGTTTCGTAGCAGGCCAAGTTCTGACGTAAATAGATGCTCAAATTCCTCGAATCCGCGAGGAAGTTTTGACGTATCTTGTACAGGAGGGCTTGGAGCTTGGGTACAGCTTACCGCAGGCTGCATCACCTTCGTGGAAAACTCGTCCAGGCTGTCTGTACTTGAGGACTGTGATCGGGCGGCGTTGGTGACCAGTGGTGATCTTGACTGAGGGTGGGCTGCGTTAGTACCTGGTGGCACTGACGATTGTGGACCGATGCCATGGGCATTCGGTGAAATTGCCCGTAGCTGACTTGAGCGCTGCGACGATACGGTGAACGGGCGCCGCTGACGGTCACCCGCCGGCCTCACATCAGAGCGTGGCGTTTGGCCTGGGTCAGCTGCATCCAGATGAAAACATTCAAATTCAGCTCCTGATAGCCGAAGTTTCAATTCTCTGACGGCGTCAATACCAAGTAGAGAACGTCCTCCGCGAATTACGTAAAAATCTAGTGGCGTCTGTCGGTCTTTGAATACGACCTGAGCTGTGAAACATCCCAACACAGGAATCGGTTGATGCAGATAATGCATAAGCCGTCTCGTAGGCTTGCGTAAGCGGATCTTCCTAGCCTTGTTAAGTTGCTGGAAAATCTTTTCGTTCAGAATTGAAACCTGCGAACCAGTGTCGATCAGTAACTGGAGAGGCAGGCCGTTTACCTTTACATCAGCAATGAAGGCGTCGTACAGGCTGCGGTCCTGTGACTCCAAAGACAGGACGGGAACATCCCCGTCGATGGTGACGTTATAGTTGAACGCTGTGGTCGGACCGGGCCTCTGCGGGCGTCCGGAGGTCTGTCCACGGCCACGACTTGGAAGTGCAGGTCGCCGGCTTTCACCATCCGCGGCAGGCGGTGGCGCGCGGCTTCGACAAACGACGGCAAAATGTCCGATTTTACCGCACTGGAAACACTGCGAGTTGAGTGCAGGACAGTTCTCCCTGGCGTGATTCCTTCGGCCGCAAAACCAACATGAGTAGTTGTCCTGTTGCGGCCCCGCTCTCGCAGGAGGCGGGTCTCGATGTGGAATGTTACTCTGTCGCGCCGGCGGGCGTGGGGCATGGGCTGTCCCAGGACGCCCCCGTTGAGACCTCGGAGCAGGTCTGGTGGGGTCATATGGCCACGATGGGAACCTTGCCCCATGTTCGCTGAAACAGTCGTCTCCCGAGAAGAGTGCTGGAGACTGGTCGTTATGACGAGCAGACGCTTGTACTCGTTCGGTCTCGGGACCAGCAACATACTGCACGGGTGCAGTGGAACAGCTGGCGACGGGCTCCCCCTGACGTGGCTGATGGTACTGCTCTGCTGTGCGTGCCAGCTGCTCAAACTGCAGCGCGAGCTGTATCGCGCGCTCAAGCGTCGGTACCTGGCGACCTACGCAGTCTCTAAGAATGCGATCCTGAACACGGCGCGAGATCAAACCATCAAGAAAAAGATCACAAAGTCGCGTGTTCTCGGACCCGTCTTCAAACGCACAAAGCGCGTGCTGATGGCGTAACGCCGCTAAGAATTCCGTAACACTCTCTCCTGGCTGCTGAACGCGAAGACGGAGCTTCTTACGCTCGAGCGCTAGGGATCCGGAAAAAACAAAATGGCTCTCTACGGCCGCCAAAAAGGTCTCGAACTCGTCAAGAAGTTCCGAGTGCGGAAGGTTAGTGAATCCAAATGCGGACACTATTCGCTGCCCTTCAATTCCCAGCAACGAGAAAAGTATCTGTTTCTTCCTCTTTGGGTCAACACCCTCGAGGCCCGCCGCGCCTAGGAATGACATGAATGTCTCCTTCCATGCAGGCCAGGCCTGTGGTGGCGGTCCCGGAACTGCGAGAAACGGCGGTGGCGGTGGCAACGCCGCGGACTGAACGACCGTTATCTGCCGTTGTTCAGTATTCATGGTGTCCGTTTCAAAAGGATGTATCCTAAAGCAAAAGTATACGCTCAACTGTGAATGAAAGAGCGCGGACTCTTACAGCTAGTTTACAAAACAGAACCAAGCAGCGCACCGCAAACCAAGAACAAAATTTGCGTAGCTTGAGTCGCACAGTCACGACAAGCGAGTCGACAAGGTGCGAGGACCGTAATCGAAGCTCACATACAAACTGTGGCAGCTAAGTGCCATAACGACTTTAAAGTGTAAGTTTTGAAAATAGGTGAGCGACTCAAAAGATGCTCGTAGCCAACGGCTACATGCAGTGAATGCAGTACACAGAGCACTTAGCAGTCGCACACCCTTACGCGGTGTTTAGGTCAAAAGGGGAATTCTGCCGGCAAGCCGCGAAACAGAAAAAAAGGTGAAAAACGAAATGAAAGCAAAGAACTCGGGGCTTGAAACCGCTACAATAGACCAACGTAGGGAGCCGGGATAGCTACCGGTTGCCCAAGCCGATGACTACCCTAACGTTCCAAACGAGGGTTGGCTGTAGGAAAACGAAGCCCGAATTGATAGCGGAGAGCGGCAGACGCGGAGGACCGTTAGACCACGAACCCTGAACAATCCTCGTCGCCATAAAATGTAGTATTGTAAGACCGCGCGCTGGCCAACTAGTCTGCGGGGTGATGAGGTGCCGTTGACCTAAAGGCCGGTTCGCCGGGACATCGCTGGATGCGTGAGGTCCGACTCACCGGGCTGCCGTGTGGGTTCCGGGAAACGGCCGGTCATTTCGGAGCGGCGATTCCTTCGACGACATCAGATCCCGCAGGACGAAGCCAACAACACGTTCGTTCGGGTCGCGATCTCAGCGTGTCCTCGAGCGATCAGCCGGATCGCTCGCCTTTTATTTATATTACAACAATGCCAACTGCTATCCAATCAGTAAACTCGCGTGATGTGATGGGACGTAACTTTCTCTTTTACACATCACTACAACCTCTTTAGCGAAAAATACGGCCGTCCATTCGAGATATCGCCTTACGAGTAGTGTTGTAGGGACTGTAGCGTCCCGCCTACATCTCCTGCATTGTTGTTTTGAAATCCAAATTTCGGTTCAGGGGCCCTGCAAGTACTTTTTTACTGGTTTTTAATTTGCACGGAACCTGAGCGCACTGAATGTAGTAACTTAGTGAAACTTTTCTCCAATTTCGCTTTATTTTAAAAGCTATAGGCAAATTAAAATTACAAAAACAAGCAAAAAATAACCTCCTTCATGACGTCCTTGGTCGCTTGAGTGGCCGTGAACTAGAGGAGGGGTAGTGAGCTCAGCGAGCGCTCACGGCTGCTGCACTCCGTGTCAACGGCTCGAGAGGGCGCCACTAAAGCATGTTCTGGATAGGCTGCATGAAGCGGGTAGCCAGGGCGGCTCGCATTGCATTTGCTGCGCGATTAAACACTAATTCGGCATGACACTTCATTGGCCACAAACGACAGCAAACACGGGGTAAAGATCAGTTCAGAACGGGAGCCACTTCGCGCTGCCATACCACCAAACGTCAAACCGCAAGCCAAACCTGCTCGCCGAAGGCCTTCGGAACGCTCGAAACCGGTCGGATCCTCGAGCCCATAAACGACCGCAGCGCCGCCGTGTATATCCGGGACCTTTCTACGCTCGGCGCTCGTCGGTGCCTGATCCCACTACCCCTTTCTAGTATGCGCCGCCATTTGCACCGCTTGGTGGCGGGTATGTCGACGGGTCATTTCTTATTTCCGTACTTTATAAACTGCATTTGTTTCTTTTCTGATCTAAAGTACTGAACAAAAACTACTTTCATAAATAATTGAAACGGTTCGCGCCACTTATATCTTGTATTTCGACTAAAAAGAAGCTTTTAGCGGCTCTGACCGGTAGTAAGCCCAGGACCAAAGACTTCACATATCGCGCGCTTTCGGCACCGCGGGTCGCCCCGTAGGTGGAGGAGGTTTCCGCGTCGTCCGGTTAAAATATGACGCACTGATATTTAGTTACTCTCTCCGTGGCCGCTGGCTTGCACGAACCCCAAGAGACGTGGAAACCTCAAAAAGGTAGACGCTTAAATATGATTGCAGGGCCCCTTTAAGACAGACGTCTAGGACGATCTCAAGGACGATTTCTAGGACGACGTCTAGAGCTACGCTCTTCTAAGACGACGCCTAGGAAGACCACTCGGACAACCTCAAGGACGACTTCTAGGACGATTCCTAGAGATGTTAACAAGGGATCAGGACATCACTATTTAATAATGCCAAGGAAGGCTGCCCCACGTTGGTTGGCCCCTCTATTTTTATTTATTCATACTTGCCACGACCAATGGGGAGTTTTCTGTCGACATGTGAGGACGCATTTTTTCTCAGATCCTAGAGCATAACAGCTCCGCCGTAAAAACATAACGCTCACGATGATGAGCTGAATAGGGGGATCGGTGGCCGAGTGGACTAGCGCGGTGTCCACCCAGTTCATCCCAAAATACTTCATTCCAGGACACTTCATCCCAAACGCTTTATACCAAAGGTGTTTCATCCCAAGACGTTTCATCTCAAGATGTTTCATCCCATGTTCATTACATGACATGGATATTTCATACTTTGGAGTGGCTCTGCTTCACTTCATCCCCGGATACGTCATCCCAGGAATGTTCATCCCGGTCACTTCATACCAAAGTCATTTCATCCAAAAATTTTTCATCCCAAGACGTCTGAACATGCCAGTGGCATGAAATACCCAGGCATTTCATACCAGAATAATTTGGGGCACCCACGAGTTGCTGCGCTCGAGCAGGAAGACTATTCTTCGCGCACCGTCGAAGCCGTCGTGTTCATGTAAAATAGGTCGCATTTCACCGGCTGCAGCACTTAAATTAACGTCATTTTGGGGTTTGCATAGGAGTGCCCACAGACAACTCGGTACTGGACTTCAGCGGGAGTCGGCCCATTCCACTTAGAGCCTTTCTTTCCTTTTTGTATTGTCCCCTCTCATTCATTCACTTACTTCGATCCCTATTTGCAGTGCTGCTGTAATTGCGAGATTTACTTCTTATGAAAGCTGTATACCGCGACAAATTGCAATACTGGGGATTGACGTCACTTGAAAACCGGCCGAAAGGTAACGTTCCAAGACAACATTCACCAGAAATATGAAGATTTAAAACGTTTATTTTACAATAACCCACCCATACGAACAAAACCTTAACGCACCTTCGGAGGCCAAAATTCGGGCTAATACGCTCTTCAGAGCACACAATTCGGGCTAAAACAGTGCAGAATCGCTGAGTGCATAGCAAGACCACGCATTGAGAAAGCTGTCTGCGTCTCTGTTGTTAGAGTCATCCAGGATCCGGCACAGACGCTTGTTGGATTGCTCGCACTCCTTCGTGTATAGCGGTGGCTCGTGACCCACGTCCAGCTGGACGGCTATCGCGTTCACACGGACTTGTACGAAGATAAGCGCATCCAACAACTTGAATACTGTAGGATGGGATGCACCGATAGAATTTTGAAATGCCCGGTGCCAGCTTCCAACGCTATTGTTTCTGGGAAGGCTGACTTCTGTCACGCGCTTGCAATTCCACATGGGTATTGGAAACCTTGGGCCCTTGGGGGTCGACAGACCTAGGTAATCTCAAAGTAGTCTAGGAAGCCTTGGTGCCGTTCCGTGCTTTCAAACAAGTCCAGCAGCTGTCTTACGAGCATGCGATATATGTCGCAGACGACGAAAACCTCGCAGAAGCACAGTGCGATGAATTTATTCAGGTTGAGGTGGTAGCTGGAGCCATCAATGAATGAATGAATGAATTGGTTTTATTTAGACACTAGGTCTAGGGTAACAGGGCAAAAGGCAGATTAACTCTGCTTGACGTGGCCCTATCACCCGTTTACAATGCTCAGCAGGCGAAAACAAAAACAATAAACATTAAAGAAATACAAGAAGATACAATAGCACATCAACAACAATCAACACAGCATATTTTGTACAAAGCTTATACAATCGTTAGTGCACTTAACACTTTGGAAATAAATGAAACAGGTAATACAACTCATACGCAATGAAAATACAATCTAAAAGTATTTACTAAACGTGACATGACAGAAGGTACTGCTTTATACTAATTTTAAAGCTGTGTTTTGATACACAATCTAAGATTATTTCCTTAACAGCGGGTTGTTTATTTAAGAAATCAGCTATTAAGTATGCTAATTGGTGATGTCCATAATTTGTCCTGGACCAAAGTTTTCTATAGGAGCCGTGTCGAAAATTTTATCGTCGTACACCAACAGCTACCTTCACAAAATCGGAAAAGCTCAGTCTCCTGAATGTGCATCGTGTGGCAGCGTCCATAACATCCAACACGTAGTCTGCGAATGCGAGGAGTACAGCCATGAATGATGAAAGGCAGTTAATGAAGAAACACCTCAACATCAAAGAGGAAGAACAAATAAGCATCGACATCGTGTTTGGTCCCTGGATGACATCTTCTGACGGTTATAAGGCTACAGAAGCTCTCCTGAAGTTTCTGAAGAGTACTCGTTTACAGCATAGGCTGTAGTGTTCTAAAGTGAACTGAAGTGGTAAATGATGCTTGCCATTGAAACACTCACATCTACATTTATTTTTAATTTTTCCCTTGTATCATTTTTTTATATTCTCTTATACTTCTTTTATATCAATTTTGTTTTCTTACCTTTCTCTACTCCTTTCTATCTTTTTGTTATTCCGTTCATTACACAGTGTAGCAAACCAGCACAAGGCGCTGGATGACATCACTGTTTTAATAAACGCCTACTTCTCTCTCACTCATGGATGAGCAAGACGGAATGAAACCAAGAAAGGTCGTGCAAAAACGATGTTGACCGAGTGACGGCTTCGTGTGAAAGATCTTGTGAATGAGACACACTCGATCGATTTTGTGACGCAGTGCAAAGTTGTGCAAAGACAAGTTGCAGTTCACGGCAGGGACGCTTGCAGTGCGATGAAAGCTAGTGGTTAAGAAACAGACAGAACGACTTTGCATAGATTCTAGAATGTTAGTTAAGTTTAAATTACTCTACTTACATATATATGGGACGCGTACATCATAGCCTCCTATATAGAGCACGCAAGCGTTTAGTACAAAGCTAACTTCGAAAAGAAAGGAAAAAAAAAGCAAGAGGAAGTTTTTCGTTTATGCTTTTGTGTTTGTTCTAGCCGAATAGCAGCGCGACTGAAATAATAAAATTGTTTACAGAGTTTAGTTGAGAAGAGGCGAGATAGGGTGAAATGGGACAATGTTCTACAATGTTGGGGACGGGATTATAGCTAAACCTCTATAATTTACTGGCTACCACTTAACGTTTTAAAAATAATCTTCAAAAGTCGTCAGGAACTGTAGTGAGTCATTTTTGGGGAATACGCTTTTGTGATTGCTAACTCTTTAATTCAACTTTGTCTTGAGAAGGTATACGACCATTTAACACGCTCTTGTTAATCGCAAATAAGAAAAAAGCGGCTCAGTGGATTGAACAATTTTAATCAAGTCATTTAACTCACAGTGCCATCTTCACCTTAGCCTTTAAAACCTTGAAAATCCAACACCCGGTAGATACGGTATCTACCGGGTGTTGGTTTTTAAGGTTTTACATATTTGGTGTAAAACTCTGTGGAAGCTACACTGAACGGTCTTTGGAGGTGGGTTATACGGCAAGGGGGACATAAAAGAATGAGCTAATTGTAACGAGTAGTATCCTTTATTTAGCGTTCAGTGTTTTCGAATAAGTTTGACAAAAAGAAAGAAGAAGAAAAAAAACTCGCCTTTAGAATTTTTATTAATTTTCATATATCCGCAAAACTAAAAATTTCAAGGTTAGAATGAAAAAAAAAAGGACGGTAAGTTTGGGCAGAGCAAAGGGTCAGTGGTCATTTCAGTTTGCTTTCAAATCTAGGACCATTGATCAAAGGGGGTTTACCGTATATCTCGTCAGGGTTCGTCTAGGACAACGGGTCATCGCACTTGTAATTGGAGGCAAACTCCACTGTACTCGTCTTCAGTTTTGACCACACTATAGCTGCTTAGAGGAGGAGGGGTAGTGCTCTTATAACGGGGAAAAATAGAAACCCATACATTTCATAAGAGCAGCTGGAGCTTCTCTCCTTGCCAGTGACTATATGTTCATTTGCTTAGTGGTTTTAATGTGTTGACGTTTATTCGAGCAACACTTGATTGAAATTTTTGTCATGGGACAGTTAGTTTTCTGATGCAAAATTGCAAGCAAAAGCAAGCTAAAGAAATATTTGATACAGGTTAACCTAAAATATGTTTGTGTTTGGATATTGTTTAGTTCTGTCGTAAATCTCGGGAAATTGAAAACATAGCACAATGAAACTAAACATTTTGATGAATTGGGAATCAAGTAAAAATTAACTTGAAGGAAACGCTATAATATTTCACACACACACACACACAAAAAAAGAAACTCTGAGAAAACGTACACTACCTATACGAATTTCACAAAAAAAAAATATCCAAAAACGCGGCACAAAATTGTTCCTCTGTCCTTATAACCCACTTGCACAGACCGTTTTAGGGTAGCTTTCGTGGCTTCTTTTAAAAACAAATATGTAAAGCCTGAAACATGCATAGCATATATATATAAATATATAAAGAAGACGCTTTAGAACTGGCTAGAGTCGGGGACCTCACTGCGTGGCATCGAGGTAAACAAGACGACCGGGATAATATTTACCACTCGAAATTTTACGATGTTTTAGAGTGAGAAGGCGTAAAAAAAAGTGAGGGCTCCATTCCACGCTGTGAAGGTCGTTGGCCAGCGAAGCTGCGGTATCACCGGCAACGATTGCCCACCGCACTATACCAAATGATTGACGAAGAAAAGTAAATATACACTGTACCAAAACTTTTTATATACAGGGTGTTTCCACGTAAGAGTGACAAAAAATTCCTAAAGTTTGTGTATTCGAGAGTAAAAGAATAATTTTCTCGGAACCGCCTCACTCGTGGTGGCGCACATCACAAAAATGCGCGATACTGGCTTATTAGCCCGCTAATTAACTAAAACGACTAATTAACTTTTAGTTAGTGAAAATAGACATATGGTTCGAATTAGAAATTTGATGAGCGTCATCAAAAACCCCTAAATCAGTCATTTTCACGAAGACTTTGAACATCAGAAGCGTAGTAGTGCACTAAAGTGACCATTCGGGGAGCAGGCACAATTGGCTCACTGTGTGGTAAGGCGCCAGCGCGATTTTCTCTCTTTTTGAGAGCGCCAACCTTGTACCGGCT
>JAZHYW010041950.1:0-52037 GCA_037355805.1 Ixodes ricinus | reverse complement strand
ATGTCTTAACCTAATCTGTTGTGGGCACTGATCTCGCTGGATCGCGGACCGCGGCCTCGGCAACTGGGACCGAGTGTCGCCACCGGCGGTCATTGACTGACACCACCAAATGCATGGGACTCTATGGGAAAAACGAGGAAAAGTGCCGTTTGCCCCGTTTCTAAGCTGTTGTCGGCGCTGAAACGTTTTGGCTGCTTTTCGGGAAGCTTGTCAGTAGCATGTGTACAAACATTAAACCTGATAGCCCTCATAATGCTTAAAAATGTATTCTTTTTTTGTGGTCGAGAGTCATTTTATAAATTCAAAGTCAGTGCGAGTCCATGTTGTTTGAACCAGGTAAAATATCTGATTAAACACGTTTCCGTAATTAAAAAAAAAACAGCTGCCAAAAAAAAAAAACCAGTATCGATGTATCTTTATATATATATATATATATATATATATATATATATTTCTTTTTTTTGTGTGCAGAGTGTGGAAAGAGGATTGTTGAGGTTTGTTCAAATCGTTGAAGATTTGAACGCGGGTTCAGCTAAAATTTATAAGTAACAAGAATATTATTTTTTTTTCTGTTTTGAAGTAAAGTGCTAAGCCGGTGAAACTTCGGCTGTCCGTCTATTGTTTATTATTGTTCATAAAGACAGCCCATAGAGTTTGCTTCTAAGAGCGTGGTCACTCGACGACCTTCAACAATGATTCGAGGTCAAGATGACCCGGCGGTGAAAGTCCCCGGAACAATGAAATACGTTGGGGTCGACTTTTGTTCGGGGTCACTCTCTCTCTCTCTCTACCTGCACAACCTGACTGTTCAGCTTAAGTCGGCCACTTTACTCTCGGGATAGAAAGACCCTGAAAGTTGGGTTGGGCAGTGTAACACACAAATGCGTGTCCGGGTATGCATTTTTCGAGTCCCGTGTTAAGAGACTAACCTGAAGCAAGGCTATAAAAGGAGTAGCCGAGGTTAATTCTTGGCATTCCGTACGAAATTTCCGTGCAGTCTACCGAGAACTTTCGCCAGCCTTATGGATCTCTCTAGTTACTCCTTGTCTCGTGCTGCCTCGTTTGGTTCCCAGGAATTCTCTGGATCTTCCGCTTCGTATTTCAACTTCGACGAGACTGAACTGGACTTCCTGTGGAGTAAGTATACATTTCAATTTTTAATCGCTCCATCTGCAGTACATGCTCTTCAGATTCATGTTCTCTTATTATTTTGCTTATCAGTGTCGAAGGGAAAATCGCTACAAAGTAAACTTTGATGTTTTCCGTTGCTCCGTTTTCAAGTAACGTGCTCATGTTGCTTGTTTTGAAAGCGTCAAACTTTGCTCCGCTTTGTCTACGTAAACCAAAACGGCCGGCTTAGTTTTCACTGATTTCATCAAATTTTCATGAAACTTTGTCGGTGTGTTTGTTGTGACATTTATATACAATTTGCTTTTCAGGTGAGGGCATCGAAGTCGAGGATGTGGCCTGTTTTTCATTTGAGCGAGTTGACCAGCTGGCCCGGAATCAGGAGGCGGTTCTGAGCTCCAGGGAGAAAGCGGAGCTGTGGCAGTACGCCCAGGAGATAAAGGTGAGCTTTTTGATGCTCAGCCGTTCGTCACGTGATGGTTCGTCATATGTAAGATTCTGTTTTTGTGGAGTTTATTTTTCCTTGAAATTCGGAGGGTGGTTTTAGGAGTTCATTTTTCGCAAGTTGTGAAATTTTGTGAAATTCTGAGTTTAATTTACTGTGTTCCGAAATGAAAAGAAATAAACAACATCCGCGTATTATGATCAATTGTCCCGAAGAAACCTTCAGGAACTAAAAGGTACCTAACTTTTGACAGAGTTCGTTCAAAGGAAACTGAAGTGGCATCTCATCGGGACCACTGCACCTCAGCTCTTCTAAAGTTATTTTTGCCGTTATTTTAGCTTTTTATGTTGTCGTTGTGAATTCGGATAAATCCGAATTAAGGAAAATTTATTGGCGAGTGTTATTGGGATTTATTCGAAAACTTGGAACCCTGGCTAGGCCAATTGATGCGGGGGAACTGGTGACGTAGGATCATTAGTCATAAAATAACTAATCACGAGGTTTTTGGGAAATTCGGAACAAGGACGCGCTGCATTCACTCGACGCTACATGGGCACGCACGATTGGTGTCATATTAAAATTTGTATTATTAACATCGGATTCAAGAGGTTGCATTGAAACTTCTCGCTGCTTTTATTGGGAAGTCTTCGGCCGTGACAAACTTGGCTGGCCTTGACACCTTGTTAAAGTTTTGCCCCTTTGTCGATCCCCTTACAAAACTTCTTCGGAGACCCGACCAGGGGTTTATGTGTGACGATCTCATACAGCGGCGGACCTTCGTATGACGGGTGACTCCCCTGTGACGGATGGGCCTATTACCAGTTTCCCTAAGACGAATCGGCATGTGACGAATGGTCCGTATCCCGTTTCAAATAATGCAGCCCATACGAAGTCCTATCCTGCGACAAAGGAACGATCACATACCCCGTGTTGCCGATGGTCTGTGGAGCGCTAGCCGACACGGCGACAGAATCATCTGCAGGCGCGCCTCACGTACGTTCGAACGATGCCAACTTCACACATGTGCGTTCTTCTAAGAAGTCTGCAACTAGTTCTCGTAAGACCAGTGTGACATTGTCATACAAGGAAGCAACACGCCTCATGCTGTGTCCAACGACAATTTTTTGTACGATTTATTAGCAGGAACGCTATCAATTCGTCATCGAAACTTGCGCTAATATGAGTTTGATGGAGCTCGGTGTCCAAGAACCGTCGCCGTCTTCCTCGTTTCAGAAGCAGAGGTCACACTGGGTTCAGAACAGCCTGCTCTCCCCGGAGGAACTGGACGATCTCTACGGTCTGGGTGATCGACTCGAGTCAACGTGTCCCGATGACGTACCAGACGCCTCCCTGCCCGCCAACGTTTCGGTGGACAGTGAATCGTTGGCCAGGACGTCGCCGGTCGAGAGCACCGACACTCCGGCTCCGTGGCGGCTGTGCCCGCCAGCGTCCCCAGTCCAGGGTCGAGTGACCTTCTGGAAGAGGGTGCGCCAAGTGTTTGCGCCCAAGCATCCACCAACACGGGAGCGAAACTTCCGGCGCCGTGTCATGAGCATCCCGATTGTGTCCCCACTGGTAAGAACACTTTTTTTTTTAGGGAAGCTCTGGCGGTTTTTCGGGCTCAGCTGTGCAAACAAGAACATTTCTGGAATACGGAGCCGTTGATTCCCCCCCCCCCCCCAGCATGCTGGGTCTCGTAGATCTTTAAATGTGCGATCAATAGTTCTCGTATATCTTTAAATGTACGAGACCTATTGAGAACATGTCCAAAAAATGTTATACCAAAACCCTTAAATTTTCCCGTGCTGTTTAGTTGGGAGATGTTTCATGCTGTATACCTTGCAAGTCGAGCGGGCAGTCTAAGAAAACACAGCATTTTTCCTGTGAACTTCCCCAGTCTTTATTTCACATGTTCAACCTTCTTGTAACCCGTCGAGAAAAAGCACTATTGCTCACATTTGGGCTAAATTACCACGTTTGACGTCACGTTCTCAGTGTAGCCAGCAAAACCTCCCAGCCTCCGAGACCAAATTTAAAACCTCAGTAACTTCGCGAGAAAAAACAAAAACAACAACAGTAGTTATAAAATCATTATCGTTTTGACCTATTTTGTGGTATAAAAATTTGCAAGAGGATGTTTTCGATCACGGACCTTGGCAATGCGCCATGTAGCATGGGCTGCCATTGCAGTGTTTTCTGCGTGAGCACAGTGCTCAGTCCTGCGCTCCTTAGAATGTGGGACGTGATGTTCTACAGTTCCATCCTGTAAAACTGTGCGTTTCCGTGTTTGTATCTTAACCCGATAACATTGAGGAGCGCGTGTCGCAGAGAATTCGGCGTCTCTGGGACCAAATCAAACCAAACTTCAAGCTTCATCTCCGTTGGCGTCTCAAACAAATTTGAAAGATGTATCGCATTATCAGTATTTTAGTATTTGTATCTCTGCCCTCCCTAAATTGTATTCCTGTGTTTGTATTTCCGAAGACTTTTTGCGTCTTTTTAAAATGTATTTCCGATACGTATCGCGATACATTTTTACTGATGTATTTGATTATCAGTATTTTAGCTACTATTTTCATGTATCCCAGTATTTGTATTGCCAAATACATTTTTCAGTATTTCTGCCCAACCCTGCTACACGGCAAGACAACAGATGCATTATAAACTGTGTATACCTGCATCCTCATAAGGTGCCAGGCTGCTTGCCGCTTTTAGATCTGTTTACCTAGTTTCGATGTTTTGTGCGTGAAAGCACCGGATAGGCGGTATCTGGCTCGTACCGTTTGTGTAGACGCGTAGTTCTGAGTGGGACGCCGCGTATGACCTTATCAAATGGAACTCTGACGATTTCTTTCCACAGGCTCGCCCCACAGCCCGTGAACCTGACAGCGATGGCTGGTGCTCCATCTTCAGGAACATCATGGGTCGATCCCTTCGTGGGTCTTCGCCGGGGATGTAGCCAGTCGACTTTCGCTTCCGCCTCCCCTGTACAAATATACGTTTGGTTTAGCAAATTTCAATTCTCAATAAACAGTTTTAATAATTGAAGTACGCTGTCTTACATGTTAGCCCTATAGAATTATTTTGGACATTTCTTATATCTTTCTTTTGACGTTGACTCTCTGTTAACATTGACAACGAAAAGTCCTGACTTTGTGTTGAAAGTTTTCGACAACGTCGAAAGTGCGCGAAACTGCAGTTGCCGAAATATGGCATCGTTACCGACTGACGATGCTCTCCCTGTGCATCGGCCGCCGTACCAGGTCACTCCAGAAGAAAGAGGTCATTCATCGACAAGTTCAGGAAATGCTCAACGACGACATCATCAAGCAGCTCGTGGGCCTGCCCAGTCGTACTGGTAGAGAGAAGGACACTAACGCTTCGATTCTGCGTATAGACTGTCGGCGGCTCAACGCGGTGACGATGAAAGACGTGTATCCGCTCCCCCGTTTCGACGATACGCTGGACCGCCTGCCCCACGACCCGGAGTGGTCCACGTAGCCGTTCTATGCGGGTTAGGACTGTGACGCTTGTGTAACTCAAGCCGTTCTATGCGGGTTAGGACTGTGACGTTGCATGTTTATTTTGTCTCACCGTATTATTTTTAGAGCGCAGCTCTTAGGCGACCGTTTCCGGCTGTGACGTCGTGAGCGGTTACCCTCGTGAGGGCTACGAAGGTCAGGAGGGTTGCCCTAACAAGGTTTAGGGGCGTTCTCACGAAAGTCACAAGGGTTACCCTTGTGATGTCATTATAGGAGACACGTGACGTCACACGCATCAAACTTTGCCAATATAGACCCCTTTCAAAATACTGCCCTGTGTTGGCAGCTGTTGAATTCCTGCACAATGGCGGACTAAAACCCCATCGTCACGGCACATTTTATGCGATTGGTTGGGCGAGCAGAAAAAAAACGTACAGAAAAAAAAATGATGAGCGCGATGACGTTGCACTTTTGACGATGTTTGATTGGCTCCTGACGTTGGCAGCGCTCCGACGTTCTCTATCTTATAGAATGACTTTCACGTTCCTTGATGTCAGTCCTTGTGCCATTGTGCAGTGGTTCCGACCTTTTAATAATCGGAACGTGACTTTCGAGAGGGTCTATTCCTGGTAAATTTAGAGGAAAAAAACTTTACGCTAAATTTGGCAAAAAAAATGTTTCCGCTAAATTTACCCTTGTGACGTCACGAGGGTAACATTTTCCCGCTAAATTGAGCGAGGAAGGAAGTGGGGCATACCCTCTGCTCCGTACCCTCCCCTCCTCCTCTTTAAAAGTTGCGGTCTAATTCGGCGTCACAGAAAATTGTAAACGTCTTTAATTCTTTATTGCCACTTTTGTTTTCTTTTCGCGTTGCACGATGCGTTTTTAAAGGAAGGGATAATGCCGCACGCAGGGACCAGAACAAGCAACGCGCTGTCACGAGACTTCTTGAAGATTCGCGGTTATTCTTACTCGGGACGTAGCTTTATCTTTTCGTCCTGCTCTTTTGTACTCAAAGGTGCCTGTTCATTTTCACCCCGAACGCGCGACGCTCGAACCTTATGGGCCGAATTTTCGAGATGGTGACGCACACTAGATAAGGGGCTGCGCATGACCTTGTCGAGTCAGTCTCGCTCTCGCTGAGAGCCACTAAATGAGCAGCTAGCTCTCGCCGAGTCTGGTATCTCTCGGTCGAGAGACCAGACCGGTTTCTAAGCCTCTTGCGACGTCTTAGGACCAGCTCCGCTGCAGCGCATCCGGTCCTAAGACGTCGCAAGCGACTAAACCGGTCTGGTCTCTCTCGGTCGTACTCGGTCGCGTGAACGGGCCTTTGGGCCCGTTTGACCACAACCGTTTGAGACAATACCGGTTTTAAGCCTCTTGCGACGGCTTACGACCAGCTCCGCAGCAGTGCATCCGGCCGTAAGAGGTTGCGAGAGGCTTAAAAACAGGGCTTGTCTTAGTCGGTCGTACTCGGTTGCAAGTGTGTGAACGGACCATTACGCGGCCAAATCGTCGCCTGCTTTTATGCTGTCCGGACGCTCGATCTTCATTTTGTTTGCGCACGTTCGCCGATTAAATCTTTATTTTCAGTCCACTGTTCGTCCTCTCGTCGCCTTCATCTGCGACAATATTAAACTTGTATATTCGAAACAAAACAGAACACATAGAACGAATTCGTATGATAAGTTTGGAATGAGATTGGTTACAGGAAGATATATTAAGCCAATCCAGCAACTTTATTGAATTACCGTTTACAAGCCTCTTTGTTACTAATGATAAAATTATCTTTTAAGATAAAGGGTGACAAATTCAGGGTGTCTAGCGAAATATTATCTTGAAATTCCCTGACTTTTCCAGGTTTTCCCTGACAATTTCAGGTGAAATTCCCTGACCACTGTAGAGGCGTCCGCGCCCGCACAGGTGTGGCCCAGGAAGCATGACGTGAGGTTCTGCGCTTTCAACAGTGCCATTGGCAGTGTCGTCCCAATATTCGACAAGCACATCCATCTGTTGCTTCTGAGTCACTTTGTTTAGCGACTCGTCAAACGAAACAACTACGAAATGCACACTGGCGAGGCTTGATAGCAGCATATTTCGAAAGTAGGGCACAATACCATGGCAGACGGTATATCCTACCTTGTCCTTCGCTAACTGAAGTTTTGCAGCGACTTCCCACGCGGGAAACGTGAGAGGGACGACTGAGGCCGATGCTGCTGTAGAACAAAGGATCCGTGAATCGCTATCGAGTTTAAGCACCAAAATATTTCGGCCTTTGTCACAGCGCTCTTCAGTAGAAAGCCGCTCATCAACGTCTTCACACTTGTTGTGGTGGCTGCAGGCTCCTCAGGGGCACATGTGCGGTCTCCGCTACATCGGGCAGAAACGTTCGTTGCTGCCGTAAAAAATGACAGAGTCAGATTGGGAACGAATTGACTGCGACTTCAAAGCAGCAAGGTGCTTTTTGCTCGATGCGTGACTGGAAACTGCCGTGTTTCCCATGTTGCTCAAAGAAAACATTTTGCGGCACATTGAGCACTGAGCACTGTGAGGATCACTTTGCACGGGCTTAATCCAACTTGCATATTCTGATATATTCGGATTCGTCCAGTCCGGATTAAACAAGCACTTTCTTGCCGCCGACATCGTCAACGAAGAGGCCACTTCCGGAAACACGACGCTCAATGACGCACGTCAATAACCGAATGTATGGTCGCATGGCCGCCAGATGCGCAGCACTGTGACGACTGTGACGCGCACTTTCGGATCAGATTGGATTGAATTGCGGTCTGCGGCTTTCCCATTTGTTACTAAATCTAGTGGCTTTAACTGGATTTAGCCTAGTGTCGTGCCCTAATCCAATTCAATCCAATGCATGGCTTGGACTGAATTTGTCGGCTGTTCCCTGTGCATCGGGTAGCACTCACTACATCGGGTGAGCAGAGCCCGCGTTCCGCTCTAAGCAGTATTGCCTATTTTCCTGCCGCCCAATCGTCGAGCCTTTGCTCAGGGAAGTCGATGGCGTTTCCGGCTCATTTTCCCTGACTGGGCTCGCTTTTTGACAATTTCCTGACAATTCCCTGATTTTTCCCGGACAATTATAATTTCCCCGACAATTCTCGGTTTTCCCGATCGATAGACACCCTGAACATTACACTGAATAATTGATATCTTAATATAGAAAAACGTTATCCTTTTAGCAAATATTGTTCATATGCTAGTAATGAACTTATTCCGGCCTCTAAGATAACTCGTTTATCATCCAGAAAGGTTAGGGTTTTCTTCGTTATTGTCTCGATGCATATTCATGATTTTTTTATCTTATCACATTTTGGTTTATGACTACATCTTTTGCAGCGAAGCTGTAAATAACTCGTTGGTCAAATTTTTTAGATGCGGAGCATCTCTTGCTCGGGCCTATGTCCCGCGGCCTTGGCGTCGGCGTCGTAGTCCGCACTCGCACTACGCACGCGCAACTCTCCTCCTTCCCTCTCTCCAACAGCTGCGCGTTACTCTCTCCGCTCTCTCTCTCTACCAGCTGCGTGCACTGCGCGTGCGTTCGCTTCTCCTCACACCGCGCGCGCACGCGCGCACTCTCCTCCTCTAGTCTCCTCTCCTTCAAGTGTGAAAAAAAATAAACGGCGAGCGTTCCAAGTTTCTCTGCCGCGAGCCGCGACGAAGGCTAGCGTAGGGGTAACGCTAGGGCAGTCGGTGGCGCCATCTCTCGACGTCAGCACGCAACTGACTCTCTCTTCGGAAACAACACGATGCTCCGCATCACCCCATGGTTCCCCTCGGGAAAATGGTGCAATTTTTTTTCTTTAATGTCAACGTCCTCACAAAAAACAAAACAAAAAACCATCCATTAGCGAGTGAAGCGAAAAGTGCATACATCACGCACAGAGCATACCGTACATCATTCATCTCGATAAAGAACAAGCATAAAACAAGCGTCCGAACCACATATTTGATGATAAGGCGCTCCTGCTAGCAGTGCGAAGCACATATATAGCGCTCACCGCATACGTTTCGCGGTTAAGATTATTGTTACGCAAGCTGCCGCGGCGACGGCAGCTTGCGACGTGGGGAGTGACGTCACAGGCCGTTCATACATAAAAGAAGAACCCGCCAATACTCCGTTTTACCTTACGTCCGAACGCAGCTGTCGCTACGAGCTATCCTAGCCAATTCCGTTCTGTGGGTGTAGCCTGTGATACGCTTTCTGCGCGTCGCTGTACCCCCTCTCTAAGGTCACGTGACACTCACACGGCCTTGGATTGGCTCCGATTACTCGTAACATCCGCCGTGTTTGGACGTAAGGTGAAACGTGGAGTATAACAACTCATTTCATTGTTGCAGCACCGCGATGAATAGGCCACGCATAGTTAGGACTCCCGAGGAGCAGCGTGAATACGGGCAGGGGCAAAGGGAAAAGAAACGGCAATACGACCAGCGGCGCCATTTGTTATTGTGCAGTGGGCAATCGTTGCATGTGATACCACAGCTTCGCTGGCCAACCAGCTTCACAGCGTGGATTGGAGCCCCAACTTTTTTATCTTCTAATACTTTTTTGTAATCGTCAAAGTGTAGATCCTTTTTCACGACATATGTTTTAACTCCTTTGCCTTTCTTTGATATACCTGTACCATAAACTTTATTTGAATAACAATTTGGTCTAAGTGCCACAAATTCCATTCAACTCATCTTTAAACTTACCAATTACTTTTGTATTATCATCGGAAAATAGTTCATGACTCTTGGATAATCAAAGGCATCAAAATACTCCTTAATTTCTTTTAAACCTTTGTAGATGTCTTCAGTCTGAATGTCATATATTAAACTATCTGTGTCTTTATAGAGAATCTTTATCCCCTCATCCTATCTCTTTTTCGTAACATAATAGTGGAAGTCGTACATTAAGGTCTTTGACAAATCTAGAACTGAAATTCCAATACGTATTGGCTTGTCAGCAACTATTTTTGTTTAAAAAATATAGAAACCAAATCCTCACTGATATATTTCTGGATTTGAAGTTTACTTTTTTTTTACAAGTTGTTGAAGTTTTTGGGACCCGAAACTAATTCTGTAAGCTCTTTGTTTCTTATATTCTCCATCGTTTTACCGTACACGGCATTAACTTAAAAAAATATTTTTCATTGAAATTTTTATTTTGACTTTGTAGTTTTGTGTTCAGGTGTATGTAATCATTGATAAAAGGTTTCTCTTTGAATGTCAGAATTTTGTGGATCTTAGTTACTTTTATTCCAAGTCTAATTTTATTTCTTTAAAGGGATACTACAACGAAATTTCGGCGCTTATTTTTTGGTCTATATATGTTCAAAAGAGCAGGATCACATCGGACACACAAATATCTTGCTAAAAAAGACACGAAAAGGAATTTTAAAACGA
Organism: Ixodes ricinus; assembly: GCA_037355805.1. Classification (NCBI taxonomy): domain Eukaryota; kingdom Metazoa; phylum Arthropoda; class Arachnida; order Ixodida; family Ixodidae; genus Ixodes; species Ixodes ricinus. Next base: position 41,573 of record JAZHYW010041950.1, on the reverse strand, counting down.
ATTAAATGATTAGCAAAGAGCACCTGGTGGATGTCGCTAAAGCCTCGTTTGTAAAGGGAGCCGCCATCTTGAATTGTCGTCACTTCCAGTATGGGCGAAAACATTGTTTTGCCGTCGCCAGTGCTGCCGTCGCCAGTGAGAGTGCTGATTTGGTGTCTTGCTGGTGTGTGTGTGTTTATCTTATTTCTTTTTCTTTTTCCTTTTTCAAGTAATAAAGTTTCAGTTGCGAGTCAGGGCTTGTCCCGTCTGCGTGTTTCTTCTCCTTCGTCCGTGTTTGTTTGCGCTGTTTTTACATTATGGTCTAGCATTGACTATATGCGTAAATGCGTGCCCTATAATAGCAGTCTACAACGTCAACTTGATTATACTTGTGTGTTGGGCTATTTTAGCGCAGTGTTCGACGCCATGAATTCTAAAGAAAAACGCTCTATCTAACACATATTTTTGTACATTCGATTGTCAAACGTCCAAAACTTTTTATACTGTCACAACACTAAGCAATATTTGTTCTTTAATCGAGCGCGAAGAGAAAACGTATTTGCGTTTTCCCATAGGAATACATTACCGGAAGTCAAAGTTATATCCCATTCATACGATCATAAAGGTACCTTTAGCTAAGGGATTTTCAAGGTCGGCGGCGAATCAGTTCTGTTATCCTCCGCGCGTGGCATGTGCTCGCGACTCAAGAGCGCGGGTTGATTCGCTGATTGGAAAGGGACCCATGTTAAATGTACCTTTATGCTGCTCATGCGAATAGGGTATTAGACTGCTTGCTGTCTGCTTCAAAATGCAACAGCACACTAGCGCCAGCTGAGCCTCTAGCGTTTATTGTAATAACTCTACGGCTGGAACGACCTGTACATCCTTTCGACGTCAGCATCGCCTCATCTTTGCTCGTCCCGAGACGAACTACGTCACGATTGCGTCAGATGTCACGTGGTCTCCGCTAGCTGCTCTCCGAGTGCTTGCCCGAGTGGGCCGTTTATAACGAAAAATACAGCCACCAGGCTCGAAATACAAATGTGCGATTGCCATTTACGGATATTGTGGATCGTATTCAACCTATTTTTTGAACACGACGGGTATATTTCTAATTTCGTTGAAGTATCCAGGCCACGCTGAGGAACAACGTATTTATTTTTATCTTCTAGGATAAAATTTTAATTTGGATTTGATTGGGGTCAATGAAAAATCATTATATTTACCGTGTAATTTTTTGGGATATTTAAGATCGACTTCGAGAATGTAACTGTATTCTTTTGATAAGGACTCATAATGACCTATAAACTCGAAATCATCATATGGTAAAAAGTTTGATGGCCCGGTTGGATCGTGATCTGGTAGATATTTATTATTTCCTTGCGCATATATGTGTGCTACATCGGTTATTCCACCTCTTATTCATTTTTATATCACAAGGAACATATTCATATCTATAATCTTTTGAAGGTTGTTTTCTCAGTTTTAGCATCGCGTTTCACGTTAAACCCGGAGTTGTAATCAGAGATAACAAGATTAATAATACCGCGTCGTGACTCCAGTGCTTTTTAAACTTTTATATTTATTGTAAATTTCCTTGCCTTTATAACAATTACCTCATTTCGCTCTTTGAGAACGTTGAAGCTTTTGGGGGGCGGTTTTATCGTTGTGCCATTCTATGTTGTTGCTAAATAAAAGAAGTGCTGTTCTCGTCCTCGTCCTCGCTGTTTTATACTTTCAAGTTCTCGTATCTATGAACCAACACGCTCGTTTTCAATTGTTACTGTATAGTATCAACATGGGTCTAATTTATATGTTTCCGGACAAACATTTCGGAAGTTCTCGAATACATCTGCGAGCAATAAAACAGCTTGTTTGAGATAAAGATCAGAGTGTTATCCTAATGTTTTACAATATTTTTTTAGGCGGTTAATCCTCTTTTGTATTCTTCGTCTTTTATTTCATCTTCTGTCATCTACTTGTAAATTTATCTTTTGATGGAAAGTCGGTTTCATCTGTCTTTCAAGGAAATCTATGTAATCCTAAGAAAATACAGCTTGTTGTAACAGGATGTCGTCTTTGAGATATTTGAAGGCCTCTCTTAACTGTTCCTTAGATAGGTATGAAATAAGTTCATTCAAACTTTTGTTAATGAATTTAAAGCTGTCTAGAAATCTTAATTCAATTTTTCCTTTCACTATTTTTGCGAATGCTATATATTTTTTTCGTTGCTTGAAAGAATTTCAGTCTGGTATGTCATATCCTAGGTTTTTTTTTATAAATATATGACAGTCATATCCGGATAAGTTATTAAAGTAAACTGGAATAAATCTGGGTTCATAATAATTGACGACTGTTACAGGCCAGGCCTCAGTATTTTCCAGTTCAATGATCGTGATCGTATATCTTGTTTTCCTTGAATGGTTTTAGACACATGTAGCATTCATGGACATCATCGCGGATTTCTCGTGCTTTCTCATTTAAAGGAATCATTTTCTTGTTTACCCCCAGTAATTTATAAATTTACTTTGCAATGTTCGTAATCTTTTCACAAAAGAACTTTGCAGTATATTTTCCACCATAAACATACAGTGGAACCCTTCTATTATTGTACGCACTGACAACATAAATTCCAAAAAATGGATGGTATGTGATTTTGGTATATCTTGTTACTGCATTCTCATCTATTTGCTGAAGAACCCACTCGAAATAAACATAGATAGCATACAGAAGTCTGAGTTTACGAAAATACGTCCTGCAATGCTATCCTCAACCCGCTACGGTACCCGGAACATCGGCGCGCAGTCGCAGTAGAGGCTTCTTCGTTGCGGAGGGCTTAGCGGAGGGGGAAACGCGGTCTACGAAAACTCCCCAATATAACCAGGTTTCGGTAATACGACTTTTCCAATTCCGTTAATTTTTTTTACAAATTTCTTTCTGGTAATTTAAAATACCTTCCTTCCTGGTTTGATAAAGACATCGTTCGCATGTATGTAACTTTCCATTATATTCTGATTGGGAGACTAATCTGCTTAGATTCTTTATCCAACAATAACGTTCTTTATAAAATAGGAGGTTTACTGTAATTTTATAGTAAGTTTTCTTCCCATTATACAGTACACCTACGGTGCCATCGAGGGCAAACACATTAATTTTTATTTTATTCTGCCTTTCAAACTTTAGATAAGCTTTTACTGAGACCGGAAATTCGATGCCGTCAAAATTTAATTCCTTCTAATAATCCTCACATTCGAAACTTTCGAAATTCGAAACAATACTGAGTACAGCTCACATAAAACATTTGTTGTACTTATTTTGAACATTGATCACAGCATTCTTAGCCTTTATGTCATCTAGTAGTGGGATATATGTTATGATTATAATGCAATCAACACTCTAAAAAAAAAGGGTGTAGTACTTACACCCATTGGGGTGTATGTGACTTGTCACATATACGACACCCCCTGGGTATATATGCTACACCCCAAGAAGGGGTGCACATATACACCTCATTTTGAGGTGCACATGTGCACCTTTCCTTACACCCGCAAACTCACCGGGTGTACAGACACACCTCACCTCGGGGTGTACATGTATTCCGTTTTACACTCCCCTCACTCACTGGGGATACCAATACACCCCATTCTTAGGTGTACATATATTCCGTTTTGCACACTCTTCTCACTTACTGGGAATACCAATACACCCCATTCTTAGGTGTACATATATTCCGTTTTCCACACTCTTCTCACTTACTGGGAATACCAATACACCCCATTCTTAGGTGTACATATACCCTTTTCTCACACCCTTTTCACTTACTGGGAATACCAATACACCCCATTCTTAGGTGTACATATATTCCGTTTTCACTCCCTCCTCACTTACTGGGAATACCAGTACACCCCATTCTTAGGTGTACATATATCCTTTTTTCACACCCTCTTCACTTATTGGGAATGCTGTTACACCCCAATCTTAGGTGCACATAGATTCCGTTTTCCACTCTCCTCGGAATACCGATATGCCCCATTCTTAGGTGTATGTGTGCGAAGTCGACAAAACACTGTCAAACAATTTCAATCAAAATGACGGGAAATGTCTTGGCAGCTGTTTCCAAGCTTTTGACCGTCAAGTGTGTTTTGTGTCATTTGGATGCCCTATTCGTCAACCAGAAATACAATTAAGCCGTCAATTTTACATTCTATCGTTTTTTCATTATACGGTCCGGCATCATTTTGAGAGGATCATGCAATATTTCACAAAACAAGGTACAAAAATTGGCATCTGTTTTTACATATTTATTGCATCTTAAACACAGGATGAAACACATACTACAAAAATGCACATTAAACTTGCGGCTTGCTGTGTGGTCTGACAAAAGGTATGCGCCAGAAACGTCCCTTGTTTCCTTTTCCCCTTCTTTTGCACGCCTTAGCTTTTAGTTTTGTGCCTTGGGTGTCGACCACCAAGAAGAGCCATGGAGCATTCCTGAAAAGCAAGACATAATTGTAAACCATGATTAGATACATGTAAGGCATTGTGAAGGCCGCTTACTTAATGAGCATTATCAAAAACCACTAAATCAGCCAATTTCAGAAATATTTTGAGCATCATTGAAGCATAGCGGGGTGCAAAAGTTGCCACTTTTGATTCAGGCACAAGGCTGGCAAACTGAAAACCCCGATGATAAAAGAAAATGCATGTGTCCGCAGTATATTCAAACATAACTGATTTTTGAGGTTTTGAACAATGCCCAGTCTGTTCCTTATTGCAAGTGTTTAATTTTATTAATAAAACACAATTAGCCGCAAAATGCCACAAGCAACCTTGGTCTCAGTGGCCATCAAACCAGATAAACTAAAGTCGACATTAGTAGTGTCCTAATGCAAGCTTCCTTTAACAAAATTTTGGACAATCTAAAACAGTGTTCTCAAACTCGTTTGAGTGTAGGGGCCAGATAGTCCACCCCCAAAAGGTCAAGGGACAATGTAAGGCACGGGGGGAGGGGTCAATAAATTTGTTAAAAGAACCTCGTGCTCTCTACTTTTTCTAATTTGCAATATTGACAGTGACATTTTTCTGTGATTCGTTTGGGGCGCTTCCTTTTGGCTCTTCCCTGATGCAATCATAGGAATTAAAATGGTACAGCTACCAATGTATCAGCATTTTTAAGAGAATAAGAGAGCAATTACACTGTCGTTCCCGTTACTTACTTAACTCGGGAATTATTCAAGCTCAACATGTCTCGAAAGAACGACTTAATTCGACAGTTCTTGCTTTTCTGAGGATTTTTGATAGCACCAGTCTGAAAAAAGACTTGTATTTTAATGGTGATATTTTCTGAGGGCAAGAATCCAGAGCTCATAACTAACTTTGGTGGTTGCTCCTGACAAGCGAGAGTTTGTGCAGTTGAGCTACATCCTTGAGCAAAGAGCTCGTGGTTGCAGCCTAGTAGCAGAATTGTCGTACAAGTGCTAAATAATACAAAAAGACGGGAAGGAAAAACAGAGACAAAACACTCGGCAAATGAAAACGGAAAAATATCAACTATGTGAATATGTTATAAGAGCAAGGCCAAGTTTCGAGAGTAAATAAATTGGCGACATGACATCATTATAATGCATGCCATTTGTAATGCTCGTTATGAGAACAGGGGCTTGCAACCCGTTTCCTGTGGGCCGTGTCTAAGCAAGTCGCCGGCTGCGTGTCCAAGCACTGAAGAGATTAATTTTATTCAGTTACGGAGTTATCTGCCAGAGCATCATAACCTGCATAATAGTGACTATATTCTGAGTCACTAGTTGCACGCAGTACAGGCGAAGGCAATGACCGACGAGGGGAAAGGGCAAGCACTAGAGAGGCGGGTGAGGAGAGTAATCGCCTCTCCTATTTTACGATCATACTGCTTTCACTCTCTCCCCTAGTTCTCCCCTCCGCCTTCCTAGTGCTCGACTTCTCTCTCCTCGCCTGGCGTTGTCTTCGCCTTCAGTGCACACAACTAGTGACACGGAGTATAATTGAAGAAAGGACGGTACACTCACAGGGGTCAAAGCACTTGAAGAAGAGTTTGCAGCTTCGGTGCCATGGCGCTGGTCGCACTTTGTCTTGCCCTTCAGATGGGAGGATTTGCCTGAGGTACCTGGAAAATAACAAGAATGATAGAATAAATCAATAAATCAGGGCTGGGCAGAGATACTCCAAATTGCATTTGAAAACACAAATACTGAGATACAAGTGTTTTAAGGCCCAAGATATAGATACTGAGATACATCTGTCTTTTATGTAATGGGATATCCCCGAGATACTTCTGTAAAACCGGCGAAGAAGTATTCAGGAATACAGATAGCTTTAGAAATACATTTGTTCCCGAATGGTGCTAGGTGGGAAGGGTGTAGTTTGTGGCGAATATGAACTGTAATTTATGCATGGGCCATTTTATGCTGTTCCCCTCACCTCAAACTCTTCATTTATCATTAATACCGAAAAAAAAACATGTCACCCTGTTGAACCACATAGTTACAGAACGGTGAAGACTGCGTGCCATGCTTGTCAAAAGGTGTCTGCCCAAAATGAACCCTGTTTTGCCGTAAGGGCGCATCTCAAACTGTCGTATTATAAGCTTCCGAGTCACCCATAGTGTGAAGAGATTGAACATGACCATACTTTTTCTTCACTCAACTCCTTTACAGCGTTCTCTCTGCTAAATTGGAAAGAGTGGAGGGCTTTGTGAGAGCTGATTTTGTTATTCTTGTCTGCAACCTTTTTTAAACCAGAGCTTTTTTTATGTGGGTGACTGAGATGGATTTTGTTATAGGGCGGGTTCATATAATAAATTACAAAGCAACTTGCACCAAACCCCTTAGCAGGAATAGGAAAAACCTTTTGAGTGACTTTTTTAGAACATTGTCAATAAAGAGAAAGCTTAAAAATAACACAATGTAGCAATGCCAGGAGAAATATGTTGCTTCACATGGCTTACAACATATTTTTTCACGAGGAGCCATGCTTTACAAAATGTGTGGGTTTGGGTAGATTGGCTCCAGCTGGGGTTGAAGAATCTACATTACCCCAAGTGGAAAAATCAACAATATCCTGAGCATGACTATCAGAAACGTGCACCCATGAGCCATTAAATGTTGTGAATTTTTAAGAGAGTTTTGGTACAGATGAAATGTTCTTATTGTGAATATTTGAAGCAATTATGTTGTGTTTCTTACACAGGGTGTTTCAGGAAAAGTGGACAAATTCGATATTGTGAAAACTACACGTCGCAACAAAAAAGGCTTGTGTCGTTTTAGTCCTGGCCCAGGGGCCTATTTACGAAAAAAATTAAAGTCCGGGATAATTAGATTGTTAATTGTTTTTGCGTAATTAACTTTTTATTATTGTGTTTGAGCGCTTGGTTTCAATTAAAAACTTGCTGAGCATCATCAAAAAACACTAAATCAACAAATTGCAAAACGATAGAAAGCACGCGGAGATTTTTACAGCTTTCTAAAAAACACTCAACTTCGACGGTTTTGGGATTCGGTTCGCAATCGGAGCGCATCTCTGCATCGCGCCCCGTGGAGAAATAGTGTAACCAACCTCTGCTGTGCTGTCCTCCCGCAACGCAGCAGAAGCTTGTTGCACTATTTCTCCACGGGGCGCGGTGCCAGGATGCGCTCCAACTGCAAACCAAAACCTAAAAACTTGTCGAAGTTGTGCGGTTTTTCAGAAAGCCGTAAAATGCTGAGCGTGCCTTCTATCCTTCTGCAATTTGTTGATTTAGTGTCTTTCGATAACGCTCAGTAAGTTTTTAATTGAGACCAAGCCCTTAAACACAATATTAAAACAGTTAATTATGCAAAAATAATTAACTTATTTATCTCTAACTTTAATAATTTTTCTAAATGGGCCCTTGGCTCGGGACCAAAACGACAGAAGCCTTTTTTGTTGCGATGCGTAATTTTCGCAATACCGAATTTGTCCACTTTCCGTGAAAACCCCTGTTATGTACGAGTTACGTAAAGGTGTCTAGCAAGCATGACAAACAAATATGACAATACAGCAGCATCCACAGGAACATCAAGTGCAGAAGGGTTTACCTCGGCCAACAGTGTGGCAATGTGCGTGTCACGTGCGGAGATTCTCGTCTGTGCGTTAGAAATTAACACATTACCTAAACAAGTACCTAGACCAATTTCACAAATTATTCTTAGGAGTGACAAAAAAAAAAGGAATCAGTGTCCGCGAGAGAGTTGATTACATACCCTGCCAGACAGTGTATCAGGGCTGTGACGTCCGTGCAATGTGCAGATCATCAAGCCTTTGCATCAGAGATTAGTCATTAGTACACGTGATCTAACAAAGAAGCTAGCTTAATGTCCCAATAAATGCTTAGCAGTCTGACGAGCAAAAAATAAATAAATAAAAACACGGTGCGGAGTATAGTTGAGTGCTTACCTTGCCACACGGTATCTCGGGACTACGGTGGCATTTGTGCTACATGCAGACCTTCTGGCCTGTGTGTCAGAGATTAGAGTCATTAGAACATGTGATCTAACCAAATCCCAAGCCTCATCACACAATATAAGCTCAGCAGCCTGCAGTCTGACAAGGAAAGAAGAAAAGAAAACAGGGTCCGTTGGATAGCCAAATGCTCACCTTGCCAGACGGTGCCTTGGGACTATGGCAGCATCTGTGCTAGGTGCAGAGCTTCTGGCCTGCGCATTAGAGATCAGTCATTAGTAAACGTGATGTAACTAAGCACCAAGTATAATTTCGCAATATACGCTTAACAACCTGAGAAAAAGAAAAACAGTCTGCAGGACAGTTGATTGCTTACCTTGCCAGACAGTGCCTCGGAACTATGGCATCATCTGTGCTACAAGCAGAGCTTCTCACCTGTGCATTAGAGATTAGAGTTATTAGTACATGTGATCTAGCTAAGCACCTAGCCTAGTCACACAATATGTGCTTAGCAACCTGAAAAAAAAAACAAAAAAAAAAACAGGGTCCGCAGGATAGTCAATTGCTCACCTTGCCAGAAGGTGCCTCGGGAATATGGCAGCATCAGTGCTAGGTGCACAGCTTCTGGCCTGTGCATCAGATTAGACATTAGTAAACGTGATTTAACCAAGCACCTAGCCTAATTTCACAATATATGCATAACAACCTAAAAATTAAAAAAATAAAAGAACAGCCTGCAGGATATTGTGTTGTTTACCTTCCCTGACAGAATATCGGGACTATGGCAGCGTCTGTGCTACAAGCAGAGCCTCTCGCCTGCACATTAGAGACTAGAGTCATTAGTGCACGTGATCTAAGCAAGCACCCAGCCTAATTTCACAATATATGCTTAACAATCTTACAAGAAAAAAAACAAATCAGCAGGATACTTGGTAGCTTACCTTGCCAGACCGTGCCTCGGGACAATGGCTGCATCCGTGCTACGAGCAGAGCTTCTCTCCTGTGCGTTAGACATTCATGCCATTAGGACACGGGATCTAACCAAGCATCTCATGTTATCTCACACACTTCACAGGTGCGTGAGATGATGTTCATACAAGCACAAAGAGACACTTAGAGCTCACAAAGTGACGCCAAACTGAGCACCACACACATCGAAGGTGAATGCTGCCCCAGAGCCGAATATTGGGAGAGCTTGGCCAATGGGCGGAACAAAGGCTGCCGACAAAGCCGAATATTCCCTCCGTGGTTAGAGCGTAAACTAAAAGTGGCACACAGCATCGACCAATTAGCAGACCTTGACGTCACAATATTGGAAACAACATTTAAAGCGTGGAACAGAAGCCTTCAACCTCGCAGATCGCAACTATGCAGTTTGCTCTGGTTTAGAGCGCACGTTGTTCGTTTATTCTAAGGTTGAATATGGATGTGGCGAAAACCTCACATGCGCCAATTTTTCAGTCACCAAGAGTTATCTTTTTACATTAGAGACGCTGAAATGGCTTCAATTAGTTGAGTCACATTTTTAGAGCTCACGAACACCGCTAGGGCCTGTGGTTGGCCACGAGATGCTCGCCTATTCAAACTAACGAATGGCCAAACTCTCCGATACACTGCTCTGTGCTGCCCTAGAGTTCCCGCGTAGGCTCCCTACGGTAGCCAGAGTTGCGTGTTCATCCCCGTAGCGCCGGCTTTCCCACACAGCCCGGGCATTCTGCTCGAAAAGCGGCGCCGCTGCTGTTTTTTTTTTTCCTTCTTTACTGGAAAACAGGAAAGGAGGTGAAGGTGGCAAAAGCAGGGGAACATACGGCAGGCCGCGTGCACCGTCGGCGAAGCGGCCGGATCGGTGGCTTCCCTGCACATCCCCTTGGATTATGCTCCTCACGTGATCGGATCTCGGCGAATACTGGCGCGGCGGCACGTGGAAAACAGACGCGCAACTCTGGCTCCAGTAGGGAGCCTATACAGGAACTCTATACTGCCGTCCCGAAGCGCCATCTTCGTTCCATCATCCGCATTGAAATTCGCCGTCCATAACCATACGTGCGAGCGTGGGACCGGACATTTCATCGAACGCCGTTTCGTCGAACGCCGTTTCATCGAATGCCGTTTCATCGAACGCCGTTTCATAGAACACCGTTTCATCGAAGCCGTTTCATCGAACGCCGTTTTATCGAACGCCAGGGTGGCATTCCCGCTTCCTGAAGCTGGTCGGAGGTGCCCATCCCGGGTTCTGGAAGTTTTTCACTTGCCTCGCCGCAGAACATCAACTGATGGAAGACAAGCTGGAGGTGACGCTGAGTTCCCAAGAGCCTCCTCGCCAGAAGAAGGCCATAGTGGCAAGAAATGAGAAGGTCCGCCTTTTTTATGAGAACCAACGGAGCATGGCTGTGGGGGACTTTTTGAGAGCAATTGATCATCATTTGAAACGGTGAATGGCTGTCGCACGAACACATGAGCCCCCGAAAGTTTTCAAATAAAATTTAAAGTGACGTACTTACTTTTGACTTCATGGAGTCTTAGAACTAAAAAAGACAATGTTTCGGTGTAGTTTCATAAATAGCACCTCAGCTTTAGCTACTGCAAGCTTCGGGCAGTAAAAAAGTATCAATAGAAAGACATGAGAGGCTAGGAGGCTCACATGGCTAAAGTTGTTGCGCCTTCCCAAAACCTAAGCCACCTTCTGGCCTCCATGAGTTGGATTGCGCACTTACCGGGAGTGCGACTTTTTATTTATTTGTTACAATACCCTCAAGGCCCATCGGGTAATACAGAGGGGGTGAACAGATAAGCATAATATGCGAAACAAACATAAAAATCGGTACAAATATCCTCATGGGTTACTTGCATCAAAATAAATTGTAACAGCTACAAGTTTCGACATTAGAAAACCTGATGATGAAATGGGTGAATGACACGAAAATGCACTCGATCCGGGAATAAAAGAGCATCTTTCACACTTCTTATATAAAAGACATTCGATGAAACGGCCGTCAGCGATTCGATGAAGTGTCAGTTCCAGCGGGACGAACCGCCAGTCCGCAGGCTGGGGTCACTGGTGGTCGGGAGCCCAGCCTGTTGACTGACGGGCCCGATGACGCTGGAGGGCTGAGTGACCCTCAGCTCAATAGCGCCTTCGAGCAGCAGGCGTCGGGCAGCCAGGTGACAGGAGATAAGTCGCAGGACAAGGGCGCGCAGGTACCAGGGGGATCTAGGGTGCTGGTAGTGGGGAGCTCTAACGTAGCACGGGTTAAGAGGGGTGTACTGAACAGGGTGAAGGGAGATGAGAGGGTGACAGTAGAGGTCCAGTCAGGGAAGTGTATGGTGGATGCTATGACCGCAGCACGTGAGGGGTGTGGGATAACCGGGAGGGAAAGAACCTAGTAATAGTTCATGCGGGGCTTAATGATGTGCTCCAGGGTAGGAGCCAGAACCTCGGAAAGCAGCTAAACGTGGGAATACGTAAGCTGAGGGACGTGTCTGAGAATGTGCACGTGGTTGTGTGCACCATTCCAGAAGTTCGGGGGCAGTCCTGGGTAACGGAGAGGAGGGTTGTCGAAGCCAACAGAGTAATTAAGGGTATGAGTCGGCAGCTTCGGTACGACGTAATGGAAGTAAACAGGGAAGTGTACGAGGCTGGCTCCCGCCCTTTTGCAGATGGCATTCACTACAGTGAGGCCACGGGTTACAGGGTGGGGGATAGGATGGGCCGCACGGTGACTGCTTTTTTGGGGGGACCGAGGGCCCTGGGGACAGTGAAGTAACTGAAAACCCAACAAAGTCAGGAGAGGCACCCAGGGTTAAAAAGAGGAGAAAACGTAAGAACAGGCATAAACAAACAGCACAATCAGACATTGGATATATTAACATGCAGGGTGGTAGAAATAGGCTAAAATGGGAAGAGGTAGAGGAGCAACTAAGAAAGGAGGATTTAGTGGTGTACGGGTTCGTGGAAACACATCTCAGAGACATGGAGCAGCCACCTTGCAACCCTGACTATGTGTGGGAAGAATGCAACAGAATGGAGGGAACGAGGAAGGGAGGTGGAATTGGAGCATTTATTAAGAAGAACATGAACTTTCAAAGGATCAGAAAGGAGTGCGCCGAACATTTGTGGCTTAAAGGAAAAGTTGCTGGGGAGTCTACAGTCCTTGGATTTGTTTACTTATGGACAGGGACAGGTGCTAAAGAGGAAAACAGAAAAATGATTGATTGCATATCAAGAGACATTAGTAAGCTAGGGGAAGGCTCTGAAATTATTATTATGGGAGACATGAATGCCCATATCGAGGGTCTGGATGGATATACGGACTCAACTGGAAGCTTATTACTAGAACTGGTGGAAAAGCATGACTTAGTTTTATGTAATACCAGTCAGAAGTGTGACGGGCACATAACGTGGGAAACTGGCAATCTACATTCAACTATAGATTACGTACTCATGTCACACAAAATATATGGTAAGTTACAAGTAATGAAAATAGATGAAGAAGGTTCCAAAAGTCTTGGTAGTGATCACAAACGTATTAAGCTGAATTTTGCCAGAGAAGTAAATGCTGAACCTACACAACATAATTCAAAGCAAACTTTCTGCAGCGACAAAGAGTTGGAAATAGTTGCTGAAAGAATAGAGGAAGCAGTTTCAGGGCAACGGTATACAGATTGGACCTATGAGAGCCTAACTAGACTTTTTGTTCTGGAACTAGACAAAGTTAAAAGTAAACGAAAAGGGAAGCAAGGACATAGACCAAAAAGCTGGTGGGACAAAGAAGTGAAGCAAGCGATCCAAAAACGTCAGGAAGCCTCTAGAGAACACAGGTTTTCCAAGCGTAGTGGGGAGTCAGAAACGGAAGTAAAAAGAAGATGGGACACTTTTATAACATGTCGCCGAGAGGCATCCAGTTTAATCAATGCGAAAATTCAGAGAAAGGGTGTAGAATGGATGAGTAATGTAAGCAAGAAAGATAGAAACGCAGCCAAGAAGTTTTGGGAGCACTTGAACTCGCTCGGTGAAACGACGCAAGCTAGACAGAGGTTCATACTCTCGGATCAGGGAGATCAATTAGAGGGAGATGATGCGATACGATATATAGGAGCAGTGATGGAGGAGAAATTTCGGGAACAGGTACATGTGGAAGATAGGAGAACCGAAGGAAGTAACAGTCCAGCTTGTGACATCGCGGATTTTGGACAAAGAGAATGGGAAAAGGCGGAACGAAGAGTCCCTAGTGGCACGTCAACAGGCACAGATGGTATCCCAATCAAGCTGGTGAAGAATTTGGGTCCTAAATCTAAGGCAAAACTAAGGGAGGTAGTGAGCAATATGATAACAAAAGGAAATATTCCAGATGAATGGAGGCTTAGTAGGATGAGTATGATATATAAGGGAAAGGGAGATAAGTCTGATATTAGGAATTATCGTCCCATAACCGTGACACCAGTTATTTACAGGTTGGTAATGCAGATTATAAAGAACAGACTGGAGGAATGGGTAGATTGTGAGGGCATACTGGGCGAGTTACAGAACGGGTTTCGGAAACAAAGAAGGTTGGAGGACAATATATTTTCTCTAACACAGTGTATAGAAATAGCGCAAAAAGAAAACAGACAGCTCTGGCTGGCGTTTCTGGATATCAAGGGTGCCTATGACAATGTGAACCAAAGGAATCTGTGGGACATAGTGGAGAGCTTAAACCTAGATGAAGGACTAACAGCAATATTGAGGAACATTTACAAAGATAATAAGGTGATTATAACATGGGAAGGAAAGGCAACGGGGGAAATAGAGATAGGACGAGGCCTTAGGCAGGGGTGCCCGTTATCGCCTTTGCTGTTTATGTTGTATCTGAGAGGATTGGAGGATAGACTAGAGAAGAGTGGGCTTGGATTCGACCTTTCGTACAGTAAGCTAGGCCAAAAAATTCAGCAATCCTTACCGGGATTGATGTATGCAGATGATATCGTACTAATGGCTAACAACAGGATAGATTTACAGGAATTAATGAGCATCTGTGGTAGGGAAGGGGAGGAATTAGGTTTAGAATTCAGTAGTGAAAAATCAGCAGTCATGGTTTTTAACGATGATGAAGTTGAGAGGCTGAAGATACAGAATATTACAGTGGAGAGAGCTAGTAAATACAAGTATCTAGGAGTATGGATATGTGATGGTGCAGCATATCTCAGTGAGCATGAAAAGTATATAATAGGTAAGGGCAACAGAAATGCAGCTGTAATGAAAAATAGAGCACTTTGGAATTACAACAGGTATGAGGTGGTGAGAGAGATTTGGAAAGGGGTCATGGTGCCTGGTTTAACTTTTGGAAACGCAGTGCTATGCATGAAATCCGAAGTGCATGCAAGACTAGAAATAAAACAGCGCGGAGTAGGTAGGCTGGCTTTGGGGGCACATTGCAAAACGCCAAACCAGGGAGTGCAAGGAGACATGGGATGGGCGTCATTTGAGGGCAGGGAAGCTGCGAGCAAGATAGAATTTGAGGATCGGTTGAGGCAAATGGATGGGGAGCAATGGGCACGAAAGGTTTTTAGCTTTTTATACATGAGGAGTATAGACACAAAGTGGAGACAGCGCACTAGGAAATTAAGAGGAAAGTTTTTAGGCTATAGTGGGGTTACGGAAGAGCAGGTCTCCGTTAAGAAGAAAGTTAAGGCCACAGAAAGAGATCGGTGGCTAGAGGGAATGCAGACAAAGAGGGCTCTGGAAAGCTATAGATTAAACAAAACAGTTATTGCCAAAGAAAGCATTTATGATAATTCTAGGGAAGCTCATTGTTGTTTGAGGCAAGGACAGGTGTTTTGCGAACCAGAACATACAGAGCGAAGTACCAGGAAATGGATACAGTGTGCGCTGCTTGTGGAGAGGTGGACGAGACGGCTGAGCACTTGATACTCTACTGTAAAGGGCTTCACCCTATGCCTACCGAAGACAACATAGATTTAATAAAGTCATTGGGTTTTAGAGACAGCGAAGGAAAAGTGGATTACAAGACAGTAGAGATTACCAAGCAAAGATTAAGTGAATGGTGGCAGAAAGCACGAGAAAACTAGATATTTTCTTATTAACTGATGACAAGGGAGTTTTATAGCCTCACTTTCTGTTCAGTGTGGAGTGTATATAGTTTTCACATTTAAATATTCTAAGCTTAAATGGTAAGACAAATTGGCTAGGTGGCGTAAGCTACCGCCCGATCCAAAGGGCTCAGCCGTATTCATCCATCCATCCATCCATGAAACGGCGTTCGATGAAACGGCATTCGATGAAACGTCCATTTTTTCGATGAAACGGCGTTCGACGAAACGGCGTTCGATGAAATGTCCGGGAACCGTGCGAGCGAAGCCGGTAACAAGCGCGAGCATGTTGTTTGCAGTTGAACGACGTTTCATCGACAGATCATTTATCGATACGCGATTACTATCGCCAGATCGTTTCGTCGACAGCCAGATTAGCTTACAGATCATTTTATCGATACGCGATTACTATCGCCAGATCGTTTCGTCGACAGCCCAGATTAGCTTATTTTTTCTGTAATCAGCCGCCTCAGACTTTTGCCACAAAGCGGCGAGTACGTGTGGGATACACGCGTGACTAAATGTCCCTACACTGTTCAATTCGCGTAACGAGTGTCGATGGAACGTTAATGTCGACGAACACGTGTCCATGAAACGCCAGTCCACAAAACGCGTTTTTCGGCGAAAGGATAAGGACTCGTTGCGTAGAATGAGCGCTGAAAGGCAGCGCTCATTCTACGCGAGAACGTCTTGAAGCTGCGATCGCTGCGATCGCTGCGATCGCGTGCCCGTTTGCACTCTCAGAGAACCGGGCACCGCCACCGCGCACACATGTCACAAATACAAAAGCAAGGAAACGCAGCATCGAAGGAATGCATGTAAACGGTATACACTTACCTTTATCGGGCGGGTGTTCTTGGATTGTTACTGCAGCTACGTTCAAGCATCGCTTCGTTAATCTGCGAACCCGATCCGGCTTCCAACCAGGTTTCTAAAAATAACACAAATCAAAATGGCGCCAACAGGCGCGAATGAACAAAGACGTCGTCACTCGCCGGTCGAAGCAGGCCAAGATGGAGTGTAGGTGAGGAGGCCGAGTGGCCGAGTCGGCCAAGTTGCCAAGTCTCCTAGCAACACGAAGGCCAGATAACGCGCGAAACGCGATCGCTATCGCGATAGGTTGTCAGTCGGATGACGTGTAACTAGTGACAGCTAATCAGGACGCGCGCTTTTTGTTTGGTTTGTTTTCTGGCGCTCCCTGATCCACTCGCTCTCCCCTTGTTGAAAAGGGGGGGGGGGGACGTTTTTTCCGTTGGCAGAGGAGACTCGTCAAAATTGACCAGTGATAAGAAAATCCGTGTAAAGTGACGACCATTTTTTTAGCGTTTTTTTATAATCGGGAAGCTCCATTACGGCGCGCATTTTGTTTGTTTTCTTGCGCTTCCTGGTCGCTCTCCCCTCCCCTTGTTGACGTCTTTTCGTTGACGGTGAGGACGTGAGGACTCGCCAAAATTAGCAAGAAAATCGTTGTAAACGTGCGGCCACTTTTACCGTGTATGTTGGAAAGAAAACGGCCCGCAGCTCGCTGGCAAGGCGCAAATCATGGGAATAACCTCAACAATATCATCTGTTGGGCTAGTTGGTTACACATGATCAGATTAAATTAGCGCAAACGACAAGAGAAGAGAAAGGTGGGACAGGATAGAGCGCTACTCACAACTGACGTTTTAATAGAAAAAGACAAAAAGGAAGTGAAGCATTATTAAAAATAAAAAGAAGAGGAAAACCCATTAGAAAAATATACGACCGCGCCCTAGGTTGTCTTGATAAAAGAAGAAGAAAAACACCAAAATCGTGACTACATTCGGTTGGTGTACTAAAAGAAGAAAAAATAAGAAAAAGAAAAAATCTCAGAAAATAAGCCTGAAAATTCAGATGTTGAACACTTCGTCGGACCTAATGTGAGACACAAGATAAAAATTCTATCTTAATGTACACTACACACTTCTTGCGGCGTATGGATCATTAGTGGTGGAGTTCAAGATAGTGTAGTTCTTTTTGTGAAAGGGTCACCGAAGGGGCGCTGATGCAGGTGTTCCCGCGCGCGATGATGGTTTGCGCCTCGAAAAGTTCTCTAGACCTTTTGTCGCCGTAACGTCTCAGCACTTTGGTGTTGTTCAACAAAGGCGAGCAGTGACAGTCTCGTACATGCACGGCGAGGTGTCCTGCTGGTGACGACTTTAGTGCAAGAGCATGTTCTCTAAGACGTTCATTATGTGTTGTGTTATGTGCTTCGCGTGTGTTAATGCATGTGTTAATGAACGTCTTAGAGAGCATGCTACTTGCACTAACGTCGTCACCAGCAGGACACCTCGCCGTGCATGTACGTAGACTGTCACTGCTCGCCTTTGTTGAACAACACCAAAGTGCTGAGACGTTACGGCGACAAAGGTCTAGAGAACTTTTCGAGGCGCAAACCATCATCGCGCGCGGAACACCTGCATCAGCGCGCCCTTCGGTGACCCTTTCACAGAAGAACTACACTATCTGAACTCCACCACTAATGATCCATACGCCGCAAGAAGTGTGTAGTGTACATTAAGATAGAATTTTATCTTGTGTTCACATTAGGTCCGACAGTGTTCAACATCTGAATTTTCAGGCTTATTTTCTGAGTTTTCTTTGCACTTTCTCTTTAGTACACCAACCGAATGTAGTCACGATTTTGGTGTTCTTCTTCTTTTATCAAGACAACCTAGGAAGACGGTCGTATATTTTTCTAATGGGTTTTCCTCTTCTTTTTATTTTTAATAATGCTTCACTTCCTTTTTGTCTTTTTCTATTAAAACGTCAGTTGTGAGTAGCGCTCTATCCTGTCCACCTTTCTTCTCTTGTCGTTTGCGCTAATTTAATCTGATCATGGGAATAAATTTGTCGCGCCGTTGTTTTATGCTCTCGAGAATCTGGAAGGAAGCTGCCGATCTTCGAAAACGAACGTTTGGTGCCAGCAAGAGACGGTAAATTATGCAGTTTTCAGTCGTAGAGCGCTTGCACCTTCTCGACCGCTTAAAGCGCTAGAGATGCGCGATTGGATCGGGTCTCTTTTGTGAACCACGAGAAGCCTAGACACTCGCAGCTCGACGTTGACGTGACATTCGGCCGAGGCGTTCAACCAGCAGCACGTTAGTCCTAAAATCTGTTCTGACTCGATCCGTGTTGACGGACCCTCCCATCGTACGTCTAAATGAAAGAGACGCACTCATTCAGGAAATAAAATGTTACGTGCCATGTGTCGTGAGGGTAATCCATACAACATCTATTGCAATTCTACGTAAAAAAAAAAAAAAAAACCGATGGAATCGACGAGGACGTTGGTCACCGCAGCCATCGCCCCGAGATCGACGAGGGAAAAAAATTCTCCTAACCAATCCTAACCCTACATCCGAGGTCATTGTTCAGGCTATTCACATGAGAAAGGTCCATAAGAAAGAGAAGAAGGTCGTGTGGGCATCCCCTTCCGCCCTTCCATTCAGCAGGGCGTGCGGTCTGCAGGCATGGAGCGCCTAGGCCTTTCCCGTGAACGAGCTCGGCTTGTCCGTTCGGTACGGTCGTAGTGGTTCCTGTGACTATTTCCGGGAATCCTCGGCGTGTAGTTGAAGTTCTTTCTTTCCGTTCACTACTTCAAGTCGGAACGCGCCCGAAGTCGAAGACTACATAGAAAATTTCCGTCGCTTGTCGCGGCAAAATGCGAGCAAACTTTTGACTGCAAAAAAGTGTGGAGGACAGCTCGGGAGCTGTTCCGGAATTCCTTCGTAAGTTACGCAAAACTCGCGATCATTTCGCTTCGTGAGTGCAGATTTCTTAATATTTTTTTGTACGCACGGTTTTCGTCGTACGATAGCTTTGTGAATTTGGTCTCTGTTTTGGCGGCATAATATTGTGGTGCAATAAATATACAACAAAATATATGTTTGCAACCTTTTCTAATTTTGTGAGAAGTAAAAGGATCCTTTAAAAAATCCATCTGGATTCAATCCATACGGCTCGGGCTTGCTAGCCGGTTGTGGTGCGTGGTGGAGTAATGGTGCACCTGGCAACACCCTCGCCTCGCCCGCCGATTCCTTTGGGAGAGGAGGATTCGCGTGATGGGAGTACCAGTACGCTGCCTGAGGCTCGTCGGGGTGTCTCCGGTCGAAGGGGGTGTAAGGGCGCGCGATACACCCACGTACACCCTTTTTTTTTAGAGTGAAACGTAAAGGTGCAAACGAGCTGGACAAGAATGGCGATAATAATCCCTGGAGAAAGGGAACAAAAGACAAAAACAAATTTCCAAACATAGCAAGGTGACTGGTGCGCGAACCGAAAACATCCGCCTGGTCCATGGTATCGAACCAGGGACCTCTCCATTTCAAATGGAGCGCTCTACCAACTGAGCTAACCAGGAGTTAGACGTCAGCAGAGCAAACGGGCTTTATCGGCTTCCACCAGTCTAACACCACCAAGGGTGAACGGCTTGCGTTTTAACGGTTATGAATATAATGCTATTAAATGCAAAGGCGCAAGCAGAGCTGGACAAGAACGACGATAATAATCACTGGAGAAAAGGTTGCCCCTTTCAATGGTTGAAATTTAGTGACTGCCATATTCATTCCAATTACTTTTCGGAAGTTCCAACCGAATTTTTCTGATTCGTGTTCTTGAAATTTGATGAGAATCTTGTTGTGAATCACTTCTTCCCAACCTAGGCTATCCATGACATCAATCTTCGGAAGGACTATACCATACTCAAATCAATGATATGGTCTTCTCTCTCTATTTCAACATCTGGAAGAATGTTTACACAAATGTTCTTCTTTAATGTGATAATTTTCGCATGGCCTTGTCCTTAATGGACTCGAGGAGTTCTTTAATGGTTAAGGATTAATCGAGGTTCTCCTAGCGTAAGTCATACACATTGCCATCAAGGGCCGCTGCTGTCACATAAAAATTTCGATGCCGTTTTTATTTCAGTTGATGCAGATTTTTGTGAAATGGATTAATCAACTGACCGCAGGTACACTTTCTATATATTCTTTTGGTCTTTTTTAGTTTTTGGTTATCGAATAAATCAATGCTAAATACAGAATAACAGGGTTGAAATTTTTCCCAGTAATTGTTTCCATAATTTCATTCATTATTTGTTTCCGTTTTTCCTCCTTAAGTTTTGTTATCTTTAACTCCTTGGCCAGAGGATAGAGGTCATTGAGCGGGAGATTTTTTATTATGGATTCTATTTATAAGAGAAATATTTTTGCCTTTTTAAAATAGTTTTATTTAAATCGAAAACGTTTCACTTAATACAGCTTGTTTTACAGCGAAGCTGTTATGTGCAAGGATATGGGAAAAAATATGTCCATGGATGTTAACCTAAAACTCCGGTTTAAACGGCGCTTCTTTGTTCCGATTTGTCGTGGCAAGTATAAATCAAAAGTGGGGCAACCCACGTGAGTCAGCCTTCCTGGGAATTATTACATAGTGAGGTTCTGATCTCTTGTTATCATCTACGGTCACCGCCTTATCTCAGCTAAGAGTGCGCTGTGACGAAGCTGAGTAGCAGAACGCGCCGATCTAACCTTCTTTTCTTTCACTTAGGCGATGCTGATAAAGAGACATGGGCTCAATCGGGGGGAAAAAAACTGTCTTCGAGGTGTGCCTCGAAAAGTTGGGTTTAGAACTTGCCCAAAAGTAGGGCTCCGTGTTTTCGGAGTTTATTTTTCGTGAAATTCGGAGGGTGTTTTTCGGAGTTTAGTTTTTAGCGAAAATTCGGTGTTTATCGGAGTTTATTTTTCGTAAATCCCCAATTCTCCAAAATTCGGAGATTAATTTCTCAGTGTTTCCTATTAAAAAATAAATAATAACCGGATGCAAACGTATGCCAGATAAAAAATAAAACGCGCTTGTGTCAACTAAGATTTCTTCAGTTGAATTTGGCGTTGGTGTCATTGGCAATACTAATTTGTCCCACGACAAAAGTCGCACACAAGTGTGGCTTCGATAAACGTCGATACCTTAAAATCAATAAACTGCCGAAGGTAGCCGCAAGGAAGCTCGTAGTCATCCCATCAATCTATCCCGCGGCCGCGCGAGGTGGAGTGGTTAAGGATGTAATAGAGAAGTTTCAACTGCCCCTCTTCTCTATTTTATACAATCTCTATGGTCCATAGCTTTCACTGTTACCCCCAGAAGCACCCCTCTCCTTTCTCTAAATCCCAAATCCCCTGGCCCAAACTGGAAACCAAAAGAGTGGCTTTTGTCGTGACACGAATGGTAAGACCCCCTTTTGACAACGGTCCGATGCTTGAACGATAATTATGGTGTCATTTTCCCAGGACCATTATTCCTGCGCTGCTCAAATTGTAAAAAAAAAAAAAGATTATTATTTCTTTGTGTGTGTGTGTGGGGGGGGGGGGGTGGCATGGGCACATAACAATTTGGAGTTTATCGGATAAATCCGAATTGCCAAAAATTTTACCGGCGGGTGTTTTTCAGAGTTTTTCGGATTTATCCGAAAACACGGAGCCCTACCCATAAGTGATCATAAGGCAATGATCACTTTAGTCACTAAGAATTAAAGAAAGACAATAAACAACGAAGTCATGTACGTGTCTTTATTGCAATCATATATAAATCGTATATATGTCATACATATGTTGTATAGTCGTCGTAAAGTTGTAAAGTTGTCATTAAGGTAACAGCTTTGCTTGTCCTCCATCTTCACGTGAAGTGGATGGGCTCTAAAATTTCGAGACTTTTGAAAAAATCCATTCTCCATCGGCGTATGCCAGTCTCGCTTCGGGCTTGTTCGGGGGGGGGGGGGGGGGGGTTTCGAAATCTTTTCTTAGACATCTTTCAATGCGAAAACATTAACTATCTCATGGAGAGAACCGACTTTATCAGCTCTTGAAGCCGCGCCGAACGAGACATATGGTGAATTCCACTCGTAGATCCGGAGCGCTTTCCAAAATCCGCGAGGGAGGCGAAATTCCGCTCCGTGGGACCCGCTCCAAATCGACGAGGGGAAGATAAACTCGCATTTTTGGAGCGGCCTCCCCCACACCCCTCCCCACCGCTTCCCCTTCCGCCGTTCAAAATGGCCGCTGCTCGAACTTGACAAGCCTACCAACGCCTCAGCCGACTGATCTTTCCGACGCAGAAATAACACGCGACACAAGCCGGGCGACATTATACGTACACCACGGCGCCCATGTCGCAAATAACGAAGACGTCCGCGTTCGGCACCGTCACATTGGTCACATACCTTTCGGCCGCCTCGAAGCGGCGGGGCACGGACAGCGATTGCCAGCGGTGGAGTTCAGATTTCGGGTACGACTTTAATAAACACAGAAATAACAAACTATCACTTGCACGGTCGTTGACTAATCTCTTCCTGCTTTATTGCACGGGAAAACGCCGGCGGAATGCAGTGTAGAAAGGTAAACAATCATTGGCTGCAGAATGAACAGGCCTAACCTTGCGTTTGCCTCCGGCTTTTCTGTCGTTCTTTTTCTCGTTCTTCCTCTCACGATCACAGATGTCAGCGCTTACGATTTACCGCGCTCCACAGTCCCGGCTTTGTATCCCTGATCTACGCGAAGTAGAAGCGTTCGAGCCGTCACAATCCCGCGTAAACAACCGACGCACCCGAACAGATCCAACTCGACGACCCGACCGTGGCCCCGCCGACCGCCGACCCGCCAACTTCGCCGCGCCGCGCATGCGCACTGCCTAGGAAATGACGTAGAGCGCTCTGCACTTCCCGTATTTCCGGAGAGATCTGTGAAATCCCGCAGAGCAAGTTCGGCGGGGTTTGGGGCGCTCCGTGGAGCGGGCGCTGCTAGAGATCTGCGAGCGGAAGATGACCAGCTCGAGCCAGATCTGCGAGCGGAATATGCGCGCTCCAAATGGAGCGCTTTTGGAGCGCTCGAGATCTGCGAGCGGAATTCACCATTAAACTTCCCTGTCCCAATGGAGCCAAGCCTGTCGTCTGTAGCAGTGCTTGGATAGGCTCCCATTGGCTGCCGCGCTGCGTAGTTCCAAGGACTGCCACCAGAGAAGCCCTCACCATGGCGGCGCGGCCGCCGGTAATAGCCGATTCACACGACGGACCGAATCGCGATTTTCGTCCGCGGACCGTGTACCACGTGACCGGCACGTCACCGATTCCTGCGATCCGCGCCTCGTCCGCGGACGCGCGGACTGATAAAGCCGAGCGCCTTTTTCACTCGCGGACTTTTGGCGGGAGATCGACTTGAAAAGCGTTTAGTCTGGCAACGGTACATTGTTTTCTCTTTATTTGTTTTGTTTCTGGGCGATGAAAACAAAAATGGCGCATCGTTGTGTGTTGTGCGTTCGCTGGTTCATTTTGTCGCGCGTTTCTTGGTTTCACGTGTGAAAGAAACTGCAGAAACTTGTCTGGCTGACGCGACGCAGGTTCCGGTACTCCTCCGGGTCCGCGTCAAGAAGCTCCCGTCAAAACTCGTTTAGCACGCCGCGATGATTCGTGCACGTCCAATCAGGATTTCACCGAGCAAGACCTCTCTTGTGGCCGTGGTGTACTTGAGTGTTGTGCACGAGCGCGGAATGCGTGAAGGCATCTTCGAACGCCCCTCCGCGAGCCCAGAACTTCGTCGCTTCTACGCGGAACCCTTCTCGAGCAGGACCATGCCTGTGTCACTCTCATGCTTTGGGTCAGTAAAGGTTGTGGCGCTTCGCGCGAAGCTTATCACGGTGTTTTGTCTCGATCTGTACGTAACAGCGGCGTACGATTTATTATCGCGGTAGCAAACGTCGATTTCTCTCTTGGACAACGGTGCCACAGTGCGATGTTGGAGTTTCGCGGCACTGTGGGGTGGCGATCAGGTTCGGTCCGTCCTCGCTGGCGTGTGCTCGTCGTGTCCCTCGTGTGGATGCGCTTGGGAGACGGACGATCCGCGGACATGTCGTCACGTGATCAATCCGTCCGCGGATCAGTCCGTCGTGTGAATCGGCCATAAGAGGGAGCCACTGGCCGCAGAGCCAGCAGCAGAGTCCGCCCGGGCAGATTTCAAAAAGCCCGCACGGTTGAGCTCAACGCGGCGCGGCCACTTCACGAGACGCGCTCTCGGCCGTCGGCCGCAACCTCCCCAGTAGCAAAACGTGGTCGTCCACGCCAGTACGCCGCAGACGAGCTAATACCCGTGCCACACGGGCAACTTGAATGCCATTTACAACGAATGACATTTGTGTGATCGGCGAATCAGCTCGCAATCTGTCGCGCGTGGAATGCGCTACGCCCGGAGTGTAGCGCGCTGATTGGCCGTCCGCTCAAATGTCATTCGTTGTAAATGGCATTCGAGTTACCCGTGTGGCACGGGTATTAGCGGCGAGATGTTTTGGTGGCGCCCTCCTATGGTTCCCCCTTGTGACGTCATTACCTTGCAAACAACAATTTCGATGGTGTTTGTTATTAGCATGGTGGAAGCTTGAAATCATTGCGCTCTCAAAGGAACACTGCCAACACCATCAAAAATTAAAAATCTTTCATTCCTCTTATTTCCGTCGATGATAAATCCCCTTTCCGACGTCATAGTCAGCGTTCGGCCAATCGTGGAAGGCCGACCACAGCGACGCTTTCGGTCGCGCACGTCGCCAATAAGGGAGCGGAAGAACGGCATTCAGCTTTCGCATTCACAACTCATAAGAAGTGCTTAGGTGTCTTTGTAGATGTTTTAAATATATTTTGATGAAATCTCTTTTTAGACTTTATATATTTTATTGAACTTTCTCTCTGCTGTTGTTTCCTCTTCTAATTCTGTTTTAATGAGGCTCCCGCAACGACGATATCACTTACAACACTACGGCTGACGACCTTGCTTCATTTTTTTTGTGACGTCACCGCCGTCGTTGCCGAGAGCTCGCACGCGTCGCGGGAAATAGAATTCTTAAATAATACGCGTTTTGGTAATGGTAAGAAACATATATTAAAGGGAAGATGGGGCACTTATGCATTTGAGGAAAAACGCTTGAATTGCGTTCATTTGGCCTTTAGAAAAAGCAGATATCACAATTATATTTCAATGCGACGTGCCGGAGAGCCATAAGAGCAATTTCAAAATAGGGCTGAAGCCTCCCTAGCCTTGGGCAACCAAAAGATCCGTCGATGACGTCACGTACAGCGACTTTCTTTCGCGTTTTCTCGCGTTTCACACTACTTTCGCAGGAAAAGGTTTGGGTATTCGGGTTCACGGGGTAAAAATACACTAGAAATCACTTCTAACTCATTTTTTTCAAGAAGCTCCCCATCTTCCCTTTAAAAGAGATCGTTACATATTGGCTCTATGTCTATAAAGACGTTAAAATAATATAAATTTAAACGATAACAAGGTCAGTAATCGTTATTTTTCCAGGCTAATGAGTGAGATGCACAGCCGTCACATAATAAATTACTCTTGTTTCCCCTCTTCCACCCCAGCGGAAACGAGACCTCTCCCTTTCACTCAGCGCTGTGGAATTGATGGTCACATATTTGCCCTTGTGCGGGTCCTGAAAAGGACACTACAACGAAATTTCGGCGCTTATTTTTTTTTTTGGTCTATATCTGTTCAAAGGAGCAGTATCACATCGTGCAAAAAGACACGAAAATATATTTTTAAACGAATTAAACGATTAGCAAAGAGCACCTGCTGTATGTCGCTAACGCCTCGCTTGTAATGCCCGTCTATACTTCGTTTTACCTTAGGTCCAAGCGCGGACGATGTTATGAGCCGAAGGGACAATCAAACAGCGGAAAAAGGCGCAACGTCATGGCGTGCTCTCTGCGCTTGATAGGACGAGCCGGCGGAGGAGCACGCACAGCGAGGCGCAGAATACCGGCTAGTCCTATCAACTGCAGAGAGCAGGACATGACGTTGTGCCCCTTTCGCTGTTTGATGGGCCCTTGGGCTAATAATATCGGCCGCGCTCGGACCGAAGCTGAAACGAAGAGGGAGCTCCTTCTTCCCCTTTTCTCTGGAGGGCATCGGAAATGACGTCATGTGCAAGCCACGTATAGGCTCCTTGCACTGACGTCACATCGCATACCTTTGAACACCATGTAAAAGGAGGAGAGGGAAGCTGCTTTTGTAAGAATTTTGAGTGACAGGTTAATCTTCTATAATCTTCTGGGAGGAGAATAGTGACGCCTGTGCAAATCCGGGAGGCACAAAGGAGGATCCTGATAAGAGGGGAGCTCCTTCTTCCCCTTTTCTCTGGAGGGCATCGGAAATGACGCCATGTGCAAGCCACGTATAGGCTCCTTGCACTGACGTCACATCGCATACTTTTCCCCACCATGAAAAAGGAGGAGAGGGAAGTTGCTTTTGTAAGAATTTTGAGTGGCGGGTTAATCTTCTATAATCTTCTGGGGGAGAATAGCGACGCCGGTGCAAATCCGAGAGGCACAAAGGAGGATCCTGATAAGAGGGGAGCTCCTTCTTTCCCCTTTTCTCTGGAGGGCATTGGAAATGACGCCATGTGCAAGCCACGTATAGACTCCTTGCACTGACGTCACATCGCATACTTTTCCCCACCATGAAAAAGGAGGAGAGGGAAGTTGCTTTTGTAAGAATTTTGAGTGGCGGGTTAATCTTCTATAATCTTCTGGGAGGAGAATAGCGACGCCGGTGCAAATCCGAGAGGCACAAAGGAGGATCCTGATAAGAGGGGAGCTCCTTCTTCCCCTTTCTCTGGAGGGCATCGGAAATGACGCCATGTGCGAAGCCACGTATAGACTCCTTGCACTGACGTCACATCGCATACTTTTCCCCACCATGAAAAAGGAGGAGAGGGAAGTTGCTTTTGTAAGAATTTTGAGTGGCGGGTTAATCTTCTATAATCTTCTGGGGGAGAATAGCGACGCCGGTGCAAATCCGAGAGGCACAAAGGAGGATCCTGATAAGAGGGGAGCTCCTTCTTCCCCTTTTCTCTGGAGGGCATTGGAAATTACGCCATGTGCAAGCCACGTATAGGCTCCTTGCACTGACGTCACATCGCATACTTTTCCCCACCATGAAAAAGGAGGAGAGGGAAGTTGCTTTTGTAAGAATTTTGAGTGGCGGGTTAATCTTCTATAATCTTCTGGGAGGAGAATAGCGACGCCGGTGCAAATCCGAGAGGCACAAAGGAGGATCCTGATAAGAGGGGAGCTCCTTCTTTCCCTTTTCTCTGGAGGGCATCGGAAATGACGTAATGTGCAAGAAGCCTATACATGGCTTACACATGACGTCATTCTTACAAAAGCAGCTTCCCTCTCCTCTTTTTACATGGTGTTCAAAAGTATGCGATGTGACGTCAGTGCAAGGAGCCTGTAGGAACCTTGACAGGTAGTGACGATATTTGATTCACCTCCGGCCACCATGAGAGAAGAGGGGAAGGAGGAACTCCCTTCTCCCCGAGAATCTCTTTTGTGTGTCCCAGAAGTCGCTATTGTCCCTCTGCCAGATTATAGAAGATTAACCCGTCACTCAAAATTCGTACAAAAGCAGCTGCTTCGGTGGCTGGAACGATAGGACATCCTCTCGACGTCAGCCTCGCCGCAGCTTTGCTCCTTCCGAGTCGAACTACGTCACAACTGCGGTAATGACACGTGCTCTCCGCTGGCTGCTCTCCGAGCGCTTGCCAGAGTGGGCCGTTTATAACGAAAAATACAGCCACCAGGCTCAAAATACAAACGTCCGATTGTCATTTACGGGTATTGTGGATCATATTCAACCTATTCCTGAACTCTTTGAGGACATTACTGTCCTCAACTAAGAAACAAAGGGAAAAGGGTTATTCAAGTATTTATTGTTGGCACCAGTCCCAGTTATCGACCTTGAGTCTTTTGAGCACACGCTGACTCTCGAAAGTCTCGTCAGACATCTTTGCCTAATTTCTTCGTAAAGATGCCGTCTGCTACGCTTAACACCCTTTCAAGTGAGGTACTGGGTGGGAGTGCCATATTGTGTCTCACGAATGCTTGATGCAGTGCATTGCGCTCTTCCAGCAAAGCGATGAAAGTGCTTTTACCCTATACAAAAAGCAAAGCTTCATCTTTGCAGCCAGTGCTTGATGCTGTCGAAATCGCGA
Source organism: Ixodes ricinus (assembly GCA_037355805.1). NCBI lineage: Eukaryota > Metazoa > Arthropoda > Arachnida > Ixodida > Ixodidae > Ixodes > Ixodes ricinus. The sequence continues at coordinate 12,992 of JAZHYW010041950.1, read as the reverse complement.
AGCTGTATGTAGTCGTCATACGGCTTACCAAGCTTGGAATAAGAATTGTTTTATGTACATCTAACTATACCAGCACATATTGCCAGACGGTAGCAAATGACGTTAGTAAGGGAAGTTACTCGTGACATTTAAATAATAAATAACATGTCAATCTCTATGCTTCTTTTGGCTCTGAATGTTTTTGATATATAACTTAAGGGATAAATAAATAAAAAAACACTAAAGCACTACTGAAACAATTAATTAGAACGTTGGTTAAAACACGGCAATGTAAACGCACGTTTTCCGTCTAGGAACTGTTAAAACAAGGCCATGTAAACGTCCGTTTTCTGTCTAGAGACGTCTAGGACTAGAGATATGAATATCTTAGCTACATTTAAAAAAACAAAGAAATTAGTTGATGAAGACATTGAGACAAGCTAAAGTTATATATTCTAATAATCTGTTTCTAGGTAATAAAATATTTGATGTTATGTTAAGTAAATTGAATAAATTATTCAAGCATGGGACGCGTGAAGAGAAAATTACTACAATTAAAATTGATGGTACTAAAATGCATGGGAAAGCTTTAGCAGAAACACTTGTTAAACCTGTTCAAGCTTCCAGGTGTGCACTGTTCGAATGTTTCCAGGTATGTGTTTAGTGTTTTGACAGGCTTTTTCGCACCGACAAGGATGAGGTATTTATAGTTTTTAAAGGGATCATGAAATTACCTTTTTTACTTTTGCCAAATAACTTTTATATTAAACCTTGAATGTCCACTGAACGCCGAACAGGCATCCGTTTTCATTTGATTATTAACTTCAACACGAAAAATTTATCGAAATATCGAGTTTTTCTTCCTCTCCAACTCACCGCAAAACAAGCCGCGGCGTAATTTTGACGGTCGTGACGTCCCATGGTACCGTGCAGTAGGAGAATGGGAGCGTTAGCGGCGAGTTAGTGGTGTGCTGGTAGGTTTTACCGCATGGTTTTACTCAGTGTTGGACAAAATACTCGATAAAGTATTTAAGTTAAGTTACTAAATACTTGCTTCATGATGTATCTAAAATACTACTAAAGTTACTTTCACTGTAAAGTATCTTGGGTAGAGTATAAATACTTAAAAAAGTAATTAAATTACTTTAGAAGATACTTCCGCACTGTATAATTTGTATCGACGTCAGTGACAAACACGATTATACTGCTGCGCAAATCTGGTTTACCAGAATGGTTTATTAGCAAGCAACAACACAAAACGGAAAAAATAAAGAAAACATCGTAGGGCTTTGTTATGCAGTCCAACTATAAGGAGCAGGATATCACTGATACATGACACAAAACATTTCTGGGACAAAAAATTAGGAGGGGGGGGTGGTCGCTTTAGCTATAGTGACATCGCTGAATATCACGTCCCGCGGCGAACATTAGACGCATCGTTTAACTACAATCCATATTTCCTATATGGGGAGTTCACTATCAACGAACTTGAGATACGGAAATGAGTGAATGAATAACAAAGAGAGCTAGGCCACGTAATAGCCACGGCACTGGTCGCACCTTCTTGAAGTAGATTGCGTTCAGAAAGGCACTCCACATTGGGGGACGATTTGTTGGCATTTTGAAAGGTCATCCTGCTCGTAGGTTGTTTCTTGTCCTGTTCTCTGCTTATCAATGTTCGCCTATAGACCGTGTTCACGAGAGCAATATAAGTACAAAACTGACAACCAAAAAAAATAAAAAAAAAAGAACTCGGCGTTTAATTGTAGGGGAGTCAAATATACAAGCAAAAATAATAAAAGTGTCTCCTTTTTGTATCTACTTCTCATTTTCTTGTATTTGTTATTTTCTTGACACTAAAGTCTGTATTGTTGTCGTGGGTCGTTTCCCCTTCTGCGTTGCGCCTCAGCGTGACAGTTTTTACTTCCGTAAAACAACCCATTTTGTTTGAGGATTTTTTGGGGGAAACTATTGGAAACAAAAGGCGCCTTTCGGAAGGCGACGGGAAAACCTTCATTGTACGAACTTTGGAGTGAAAAATGAGTCACAATCGGCACAAAAGCGATGTTTTCACGAGCTTAATCAAAGTCACCGTAGCCTTATCGGAGAGAGCAACAGGATTTGATTGCTCGAAAGAATGTTCAAGCTGGCTCGTGCCACGCCCACGCCACTTCATACCGAAAAACTTGGAAAATGGCGGAATGTCAAAAATGCATTTGAGATAACGAGTACAAAAAGCTCAAAAATGTAGTTAAAATACCGTGTCAAATACTCTCGATCAAAACTATTTGCAAAATACCAAGATACTTCAAGCAGTACTTGAAATGCAGTATCTTGAGTAGAGTAGTTGAGATAGGCAGGAGTATGGCGTTAACCCACACTCCAGACTGCGTTCACAACATTCGGCGGCGACAATCTGCTGCGGGTCATTACAAAAATATTAACCCATCTAACCGACCCGTACACGCCACTTCGCGGCGACAGTCTCGTGCAGCTTATTACAGACAAAAAAAATCTAATCTAAGCTGTCGATGAAACGATTTGTCGATGAAACAATCCGCCGATGAAACATCGCGTGTCGATGAAACGTCGTTCGATGAACTGATTGCCACCGGTTTCCCGCGAGCCACTCGCTGCACTCAGCTCACCGCAAACACCTCACCGCGAGTACGTCCACGAGGCCTGCTCACCGCAAGTCGAATCCCCGCAAGCGCCTCACCGCCGGTCATTCACCGCCAGAGTTGTAAAAACTACTTCAAAAATGTACCTACGATACAGTTAAGTTATTCATACGAAAAGATACTTAGGTACTCGCTTAAAAATGTACCTAGGTACAAGTTAAGCTGCTTCAAAAATACTTTCTTTCTTTATTTTATAATTTGACAGACTATTTTGGTAGTTAGGCTTTTTATACTAGGGATACAGACATAAGTGAGTTCGATAAATGTGCCTTATTGGTGTCAATGCGATGCCCACATCGGTGTTGAGTCTCCACGTGCCTTATCCCAACGCTCCAATTGGTTTACCGAGGCCACAGCTTCCACTGTTTACCATGTCACGCAAAAATCGCCAAAACTCGCATGTTGGCGTTCTTGCCCTCAGAGCCGGTGCTGACGTCGACGGCCCAGAAGACGTCGGCCGCATAAAGAAACGCATGAGTCGAGTGCATATGCACCTGACCTTCGCGACGACGAGCGAAAGGCTTCAAGCTTCCTCGTTTTTTCTTTCTTTCGTTAGCCGGAAGAAAAATAAGACATTCTTGTCTTTCGGAACTTTTTCAGTTTTGATAACTGCGATATTCGAGCCCGATTTATTGAGCGGAAACTGTATTATATACGCGATGTTACATTGCTTTACGATTGCAATTCTAAGTTATTTTCAATTATATTTCATATTGTATTTATGGCAGAAAAGAGCCACCACCAGGACAAGATAAAGGCAACAGAAACTGCGCACATCTCTCAAGTTATCTCCTCCCTTTCCTTACCCCGTATTGTTTACTTCAGTTCTTTAAATCTCAGAACTAAAAAGGGGGGGGATCGCTCCCCTCCCCTCCCTTTAGTTATGACGCCACTGATCTGAGCAACGTCCTGCGCTGCGGCACGTTGCTTGGCACCGCGGGGGACGCAACGGGCCAGCGGACGAGCCGACGAGGCGGGTTAATTTTTAGGCGCGTTAGTGTTTTTGCAATTCAGCGCCATATTATGGACGCAACAACTGCTCTGTCGCGTGGAGAGCTGGCGACATGCGAGGTTTACTCGGTTTCGTCGAGTGGGGCCAAAGAACCCGAGTGTAACTATACTTCTTCGAGGAATACTAGAAACAATATTTTTTGTCGGAATAGTTATACAGTTAAAGGGACGCGGTGGAATAACTGTGGTGTCTCGCGGAAATACCGCATAGAATGATTACTTTATATTTATAACCTATAAAACACGCCTATAGTGGTTCTCCTTGTGCAATAATGCTCGCAAAAAAACAAAAATAAAGACTTGCAGTTTTTTTTTTTTTCGTCTCAACTCGCAGGCAGAACAAGTGGCCACGTAATCTGGAGCCGATTATATGCCACCAATGTTTGGCCACGCGCTGGAGTTGACAGGGCACAGAAGACGCGCTGAGCTTAAAGGCCCGTTCACACTCTTGCAACCGAGTACGACCGAGAGAGACCGAGACTTGTTAAAACCTCTTAAAATTTCTTAGGACTAGAAAACACTGGCGCCATCTATGCGGTGACCCTGTAACTGCATTTCATAAGAGCGAAGGTTTTGTGGTATTTCCGAGGTCAAATGTGCGTAATACCTATAAGAAAAACTGGTTTATAACGTTGACAAAAGTATTTTTGAGCCAAGAAAGAAACGATAATGCTCGAGAGAAATATAAAATATGCCGGACCGCCAAGTCTACACTACTACCCAATAGATGACGCCAGTGTACCCTCTCGTTGTAAGAAGTTTTAAAAGAGGTCGCAAGGGTGTGAACGGGCCTTTAGGGTTCGGCTATAGTCAATTGTAGCGATTGGAAACGAGCCACTAACCGAATGCTTTTCGAGTTATTGATTATCACGAGCCCAAATTGAGTGCTCAAGCAATGCTCAGGTCACATCTATGAGCAGCATTAAAATATCCTCACTGCGATACTATACCAACACTGCAACCTCTGCGACCTCCAAACTTCGTCATAAAGTTGAGCGAAGGAGAGATCGAAAGAAAACGCTCGCTTTTTTTCTTGAAATTACACCCCGACCGACAGCTTTCTTGATCAGTGGCGTTGCATGCGAGTATAGTTGGACTTCACTAGTGAGAGTAAGTTCGTGTAAAGCGAAAACATTTCATCTGAATATCGTTGCACCGCCCCTTCAAAGGGATACTGAGTTACTGACACACCTCAAAATTTATTTTAATTTTTTGCCAGGCGATCTAATATGATGTCAGAAAACTACCTAACCAATATTTTGCTACAGAGTCACGTATATCTTTAATAAAGCAAAGATTAAAAAAAAGAGAAATTGCTCGAAACTGAACCCGGAACTAAGGTTGTTTTTTTTCATCTTTCAAACATCGCCACTTTTCCTTATGGTACTAGAGTTAAATAACAGAGTTTGTAAGATAACATAACATAGCATACATGGTTCATTGTGTAATAGGAATTCTCCTTCAGTGTAATAGAAGTGTGCCTTTATTTATGAAGTTATTTTGTAACGGTAGTTTTTTTATTTATAATTAAACGTTCCTTTTCAGAAAGCATGAGTTTAGTCTGCCAGTACGACTACTAGCCTGGTTTGTGCAGCGTGGGCTTTTGCTCCAAGTCCACTGAGCTGTGGTGATTAACAGTCTCGGTTACCGATCTCCCAGGTTTGCTGAAGTAATGTGCTGCAAGCTGCGGCGCGTTAACGCATAACCTTTTCTTTGGAATGCGCAGTCACTAAACGAAAGCCGCTTAGACTAGAAAAAAATGCCTGTTTTTTTTTTGGCCAGCACGTTGAACAAAGACTATAAAATTATAGAGTGATACGTAAAGAGTGGCCTTTGAGGACCTATTGCAACCCAGCTGTTAGGATTCACAACACCCGCTATTGGCGACGTGCGCGATCGAAAGCGTCGCTGTGGTCGGCAGCTTCCGCGATTGGCCGAATGCTGATTGCTGACGTCAGCAAAGGCTTTCTCATCGACGGAAATAAGAGGAGAGGAAGAACTTAAATTTCGACGGTGTTGCTGGTGTTGCTTTAAGAGCGCGATGATTTCAAGCTTCCACCATGCTCATTCCAATACACCGTCGAACTTGTTGTTCCGCAAGGTAATGACGTCACGAAAGGTAACCATAAGAGGGCGCCGCTAAAACACCTCGAGCCGCTAATACTCTGTATCACAATAACTTGTCGAACTGTGGAGGCTACGACACCTACGACCAAATAGGAGCGTCGGAGAAAGGCGCGTGATCACACGTCGCGTGAGCTTGTGTGTCACTGCGCCTAAAGCCTCCCTCATGTTTCAAAAGTAGCGCAAGGTGCATCGATTCACGAGGCACGTGCACCGTGCAGCCCTTGGGAAGATCGTGGCGGCACAGCGCAGTACCACGGCCGCTTGATAAGGACTCCCCTTGGGAGCGGCCTGCCGTATGCCTCGCGCCGCCGGTGAGAGCGATAGTACTACTTTACCCCGCAGCGCCAGCCGTGGCGCTCGTTATCGGCGAAAGGCGAGAGAGGCGCAGTCCGCCCGGCGCGGCCTGGTGTGGCGTTTTAGATTGTTTTTCGTGAAGCGGCAAGTCTCATTTGAAACGAGTGCCAGATTGCATGAATGATGTGACAAATCTGTGTCGAATAAAAGCACATGATTCTTTCTGCGAGGAGCTCACTCAGCTGCAGGGTGCGCGTTAGAGCCGCATTCAGCTGGCAGTATGAGCGAATTGTCGTTTTCTTGTTCCCGTCCCCGTTTCTATTACCACTGTAATATATGAGTTATAGTTGGATATAGCTAGGCCGTATAATTTCCGATTTTAACCGATGCTCGAGCACGCTCGAGCTGTGCCTTTTATTCTGTGAGGGACAATAAGAAACGGATTCCTCGTGCATAACTTCTGCAATATAAACTTCATTGTTCACGAACAGATCAAGGGAGTCATATAGTTCGCAAGCGGAATACCTTTCGGGAAAGAGGCTTCCGCGAAAGTCTCAATATATTTTCTAGAGAGCTGTTTAGGTCACCAGCCGAGTTAGCCAGAAGAGGTCTGAGGAGCTTCCCGAGAAAGAGCTCGCAGAGTTCTTAGCTGTGGTACCGGTCTCTGCAGTTAGTACACCACATCAGCGGGCAGTCCATAAGGTGTGGAAGCTCAGCGCTCGAGAGAACCTTGCCAATTCGTCCAGAACGACGAATCTCTGCCGACCGTAGAGCCCTCTCGACAAAGGTGCAGACGAGCTTGCACGGCCAGACAGCTTCAGGTCGTGGATAGCTGAGTCCTCTGTGGTCAAGGCTAAACACGAACTGAGTTTCTCCGTCACGAGATTCATTTCGCTGAAGTTACAGCTTGCATTCAGGACACGCCACCTGCAAAGTTGAGCGGGTTCTACACATTAGCCTTCCTTGCTTCAATCAGCCTTGAAATTCGTCGGAGGTTTGTCGCAGTTTTTTAATTCGCTCGTTCAGTCGTTTGGCTTGCATTTGAAGGCGGTGCGCGTTTTTCTTGGCATCTTCCATGAAACCTAGCGGTCAAATTGAATGACGTCTGACATTCTTCCGCTTCAAACTCTTTTGCAGGCAAGGTTCAATAGCCACGCACTCATCAACAGCTGGTCTTCTTTCAGCAGGGGACTGCATTTTGCGTTGTTGGCTTCTACCGCTCGTATGCGACGTGGACGCGTTAGGTGGCACACGAACAAGCGTTCTGCGCTTCTTTGAACCTGCTGGTTGCATGTACAACGATACAATGGGAATTGAGTCGGCACCGCTGTCGGTCGCAGCAACTTCCGCTTCATTCCTACCTTGTAGTCCTCCGCCTTAAAGGCCTATACGTACAACCTCGGCTTTCTGCAGGGAAGATAATCCACATAGCGCTCCCCTCTCCTAAGCTGCGAGGGGGAGCCAGGTTGGGGCAAGGTAAAACGTGAAGAGAATATAGGAAAGGAGGTGACGGGCAAAAGTGGAAAGCGCGAAGTGTGCGTCGGCCTTTAAAATGAAGGGAGCACACGACGCTCCTGGAGCTTGGTTGCCACTGGCTGCCCTTCTCGCTGCCTTCTCGCGAAATGTTCTTCAACCAGGCATCCCAAAATTTCTCTCTAGACGGAAGCTCGTCATAGCAGAGTTCCGGATCTCTCGCAGCATTTGACTTACAACGCGGCACGCAACAGTTTTTAGGCATCGCGTGCTCCGTAACCCATCTGCACACTTTAAAACTGTGCAGAGACAGACAAAAGGCGGCTGTCCACGTCTCTTTTTCTCATCCGTCAGTGGTTATTGCCATGAAACTATAGAAACGAGCAAAAAAACAATCGAAAACACAAACCACACATGCGAGCACAGGGTAAAACTGCGATATTTTCTCCACGCAAAGCGGTGTAAAGGTGGGACAAGCGATTTTTGCGGCCTTTTGCAACCGCGACAGCGCCTCGGTATCGGCGAAGCCAATGACGGGCAGATATTTTCTCTGGGTCGCGGAGCAAGAGCGCGTTGGGCGCCTTTTCTATACTCTTTTTCACCTTATGATGTACCGCAGGAAAGGCTACAAGCGCGAGCTCCTTGCTCTATAGGGCACATCTCGGCGGCACAAGCTCTCGTGCGTTAAGAGTAGGTCCCAACGCTATGAGCTCGCGCTTCTAGCCTTGTCTGCGGTACAACATAAGGTGAAACGGAGTATAGCTTTCAGCTCACAAGACCACTCCCGATGTGCAGCGCCTCCACGGCAGATGGGAGAAGTTCTCCTCTCACGCGCGCTCTTTTGTTTTCGGAAAAAATCGGCAGGCCGCACCAACAGGGGGATCGAGAGGCCGTGGCAGTACTGACGTAGATTTCAGACGCCATGTTCTTCCCAGAAGTGGCGCGCGGCACGTGTCTTGAGCTTTTCCACAATAATGAATGGCGCCACTTTTTCCAGGATAGAGGGGCTTTAACTGCGCCAAGTGCGAGGCAAGGATCCCGCTGTCGTCTGCTGAACAAGAGTCGTCTGCTGCGAATCCAACCAACTTCGGATGAACGTCCACCGCCGCACCATTGCCGTCGCTAGAGTAGCAAGCTCTCTGGAAACATTTGATGATACAAACATACGCTCAATTTACCCGCGAATTTGTGGCGGGTGCTAATGCCAGGGCGATGATTTTGAGCGGAAGCGGTCGATTACACGGCTGCGATCGCCAACGACACCAACGGCGACGGGGCTACAAGAAGAAGAACAAAATCGGCAGCGGATACGATTGTGGCTTAAATATAATTGAAATTAGAAACTAAATACATTTGTGAATATGTATTCTTTATTTTTTATATATCCTCGACTGAGATGAAATCGCGCGAGTTCAATTGCCGTTAAAAGAAAAGAAGCCTAGAACTACTATTTGTCGCGGAGGGCGCTGTTGCTGTGGCGGTAACAAGGCCTCCGTGGATTCGACCACGGAGTGTTGTCTCGTGCCTTGCTCCGACGCTTTTATTGGGTCGAGGGGGCCGCAGCCTCCACAGTTCGCCAAGTTATCGTGAAACGAAGTATAGCTGGCGCAGTGGAGCCTAAGCAGTGGGGCGCGGTGTTGCCGGGGCGGAGATGCGCTCCGATAGCAAACCGAAACTTAAAAACCCGTCGAATTTGTACGGTTTTTCAGAAAGCCGTAAAATGCTTCGCGTGCCTTCGATCGTTCTGCAATTTGTTGATTTAGTGTTTTTCGATGACGCTGAGCAATTTTCTAATTGAAACTATGCCCTTAAACACAATATTAAAAAAGTTAATTACGCAAAAATAATTAACAATCTAATTATCTCGGACTTTAATAATTTTCCTAAGTGGGCCCCTAGCCCAGGACCAAAAAGACACAAGCCTTTTTTGTTGCGATGCGTAGTTTTCGCAATATCGAATTTGTCCACTTTTCGTGAAACACCCTGTATATATACAACACGGGCACTTCACACCATCGTACGTGGTCTCCGAGGAGGATATAAACGAACATATGCAGATGAATGAACCGTACTTAATCCAATGAATCAAAGAATCAAAGTTTTCAGGAACCCGCCATTATTTTGGCTTTCGGCGGGTTCCTGAAAACTTTGATTCTTTGATTCATTGGATTAAGTACGGTTCATTCATCTGCATATGTTCGTTTATATATATATATATATATATATATAGTAAGGTAAATATAAAAAACAATGGACCGGGAAAAGTTAGTAAGTCAAAGATGCGTACTCGTCGGAGTTACTATTTCGAAGTTTATTACGACGTTTCGAGCGAGGACCGATCTTCATCAGGGGAATATATATATATATATATATATATATATATATATATATATATATATATATATATATATATATATATACACACACGGTGAGGAGGTTCAACGGGCCGGTTGACGTGAAACGACAGGTGAGGAGTTCAGGAGCCTTTACTTTACCAACGTTTCAGCGGGGACCGCTTTTCTTCATCCCACCCTGAAGAAAAGCGGTCCCCGCTGAAACGTTGGTAAAGTAAAAGGCCTTTCCTGGAACTCCTCACCTTTCGTTGTATATATATATATATATACAGGGTGTTTTTTTTAAGCTTAACAGAATTTTTTTAAAAAACCATGAAAGCTAGATTAATGCGGTCTGCGCAGGTGAGTTATACGGCCAGGGGACATAATATAGGAGGCTAATCGTAACGATCAGTCGGCTAATTAGTTAAAATTCGTTAATGAACTTTTTAATTAATGAAAATAGACATATAGTTCCAATTAGAAACTTGCTCAGCGTCATCGAAAACCACTAAATCAGTAATTTTCAGAAAGACTTTGAGCGCGTGAGAAGCGTAGTAGTGCACTAAAGTTAGCACTCGTGGAGCACGTACAAAGCTAGCGGTTGCGATAAGGCGCCCGCGCAATTTTTCCGTCTCTTATCTAGCCCCAGCCTTGTACCTGCTCCACGAGCGGTAACTTTAGTGCACTACTACGCTTCTCACGCGTTCAAAGTCTTTCTGAAAATTACTGATTTAGTGGTTTTCGATGACGCTGAGCAAGTTTCTAATTGGAACTATATGTCTATTTTCATTAATTAAAAAGTTAATTAACGAATTTTAACTAATTAGCCGACTGATCGTTACGATTAGTCCCCTATACTATGTCCCCTGGCCTTATAACTCACCTGCGCAGACCGCATTAACCTAGCTTTCATGGTTTGTTTTTAAAAATTATTTAAAAAAAAAACACCCTTTATATATATATACATATACACGAGGGGCGTTCATAAAGTTCGTATTATCGGCACAAAAAATTGAAAAAAAAAACGGAACAAAACAGGCACCAACGCGAGGCGTGCGTCCCCCTGAGTTTCCGCAGAGTATACACGAACTCATCTCTGTGACGTCACGGCGCGGTGGTGGCGCGCCGGTCGCACTTCCGGTCTGGGGCTGTGGGCAGAAGTCCCCATGCCAGACGTGTATTCCTGCGTTGTTTTGAAAGGAATCAGACAAAAACCTGCCTTATCGTCAAAACGCCGCGACTGGGGCCGTACCAAAAGTGCCGAGAAAGGTTTGAAGGTCAGTTTTCACGTGCTCGGTTCGTCCGAGAATCTGGATATGTGCCGTGAAAAGGGAAAAGCAGACGCCGTCGGACAACGATTGCTTGGGCGGGAAGCACTTTGGGTTGAATTCACGGATGCTTGTGGTCATCAGATTTATTTGTTTTGTTCCAACATGAACGCCAGAAAACCGTCAAGTTGTGCGGACCACCTGCGGACTACGTTCAGTGCGTCTTCAAGTTCAAACGGCCGCCTGATCGTTCAAACTGTCGTCTGCTCTTTCAAACGTTTCTGCTTGTCGTCTGCTCTCTTAGACGACGCCGGCCCGTAGACCAAAAGTTGGCCCGGTCCTTGCGATAAGAAGTAAGTGCAGGCCTCAAAAGACTTAAATTTGAAGGTTGGTAAGCAGGCTCGTCGTAAACAGTAGATACAAGGAGATGTTGATTATTGTTACCAGCGGCCACCACCGACTTGTTATGCCTGATTCACTTGGTCCGATTCTGCTTGCGATTTTCAGTATTGAGGTTGACCGTCTCAGCTACGGTTCACGCTTTTGCAGCCCGAGCGACGTCGCGACTGAAAATTGCGAGCGAAATCTCATCTGGTGAATCAGGCTTTAGCGTTCATTCTGCGGCGTCCACGCGGAATGAATCGCCGCATGTCAGATTATTCACGCGAAGTTTCGCGGTGTAACGAGCCTCGTCAATTTCGCTGACGCCGCTCATGTAGTCAGACATTGCCAGGAAGACGTAGAATCAACAATTCGAATGCGAAAAAGGGCAGGGGGACTCACACTGACGCCGATAACATCGCGTTTCAATGGTTTGTTTATGGGCGACGGCGAGCTTGTTGCCCACACCCCCATCGCGCATGCGCGGCGCCGGTGGCGTCCGCTAGGGGCGCTCCGGGCGCTCCGGTTTGTTTGTAAACATGAGTTGGTGTATAAACATCGCGTGCTATAGTAGCTCGGAACGCCGCTAGGGAGTCAAAACAAAAATTGCACTGCCCTTTGGTGCCAAGCACATGCAGTGATCCGTTTTCTTCATTTGAAGGGAAGCAATGCCAAGAATTTTTTTCAATCTGGGAGCGTTGTTCGGGGACAACACCCCACTTTATGACACTTTGTTTAAATTACGCAGACGCTTCCAGTGTGGCCGAAGCATTTCAAGGACGGCGACCAAGTGATTGCTGAAGTAGAGCGATTCATAAACACTCAACGCGAGGAGCTCTATAACAATGGCCTCCGGCATGTGGTGCATCGCTGAAAAAAGTGGGTAACTTTTGGTGGCGAATATGTAGAGAAAGTCTCAACTCCTACTCGAGTTTGATTGCTGAATCTCCATTTCTTCGTGACAATAATACGAACTTTATGAACGCCCCTCGTATATATATACATATATATAAACGTAGAAGCCACCGAGGGTCAAACAAACTTGGAAGGTTTAATTCAACATGTATAAGTTATACAGAAACCGCGACGTTTCGGAGGGGGACCCTCCTTCTTCAAGCGTGACATAAAAGTGAATAGGGTTACATACCCGTGTCCGGCTACATGCAGAGCTCGTCCCGTTTTCTCCACCCTTTGTGCCCTGGCTTTACACACCGGATAATGGAACATCAGTTGCCAATAATGATTAAACTAAGGAATGTCAGTTTTCATCATTACAAAATTAAGAAAATACAATATGTAGCCAAGCACGAGTGTTTTCAATCAAAATAAATTTACCCGCTGCGTTTTAACAGAAAAATAAGCAGTATAATCCTTGCAGCGAAGCCGACCTGCGGAAACCCCGTTTTGCCGTTCCGAGAGCGTGGGTGCGATTTCAATCACGT
>JAZHYW010041946.1:0-12996 GCA_037355805.1 Ixodes ricinus | reverse complement strand
AGTCGCATAGAGTGGCTTTGTCAGTTTGCATCTATGCCGACTAAGAATGATATATATTATGTATATCAGTGTGTCGAACCGAAAAAAATACGGGTTCGGTTACGGTTCAGGTTCAGGTAAATTTATTTTGTTCCGGTTCAGTTCCGGTTCGATTAATTCGATCCGCGAACCGGTTCGCGAACCGGTTCGGGGCGCTGAACCGGTTCGCGAACCGGTTCGGAAATTATAAATGACAAATTGCAACATCAAAATAAATTACAAATAAAACATCTGAAATCAGCACATACGAAACGGGATACATCGTCGAAACTAGTAGTGCATAACGTTTATAAAAGCCTGTAGCCAATGCAAGCGGCAAACAACGACTGTCTGATGACAGGGCTGTCTGTCACGGGCGCTAACTCCAGCGTCTGCTGAGCGTTGGTTTGAGCGCACGCGCCCGCTTGAGTCCCATGACTACGCTGGGCAGGCGACGGAAGCAACAGAAGCTCGGCAGATCCTTTGTCAAATTCGAAAGTGCGCGCAGCTTCGCTTCTCCGCGAGCGACTAGGGTTTGTATCCCTGTTTTTTCCCCCGCATTTATCGAGTTTCCGGTACGAAAAAATACGGCATGTAAATCTTGACACTTCATAGCTCGATATACTCTGACCGGTGGTTGGGGCAGCGAAGAGCAGATATAATTCATGAATGCTCATTTCAACTGTAAATAAAATTTCTTTCTCTCCCTCAAACATTATCAAACTCCACAGCCTTTTCTTTTCTCATTCCGATGGAAGCAAGCTTCAAGAACTCGCGCGTTCTAGAAACGTGTTATGAAATGAGCACACAGCAGCATTTAGGATTTACGAGATTGTAAAAAAATGAAATCCCGTGACGCGATTTTTTTTTTTTTTGCACAGCCTTTCAATTTTTTTTTCCGTGCAAGCCGCGATCAGCGCAATACTGGTTCCTATGTCAAGATTCATGGATGCAGCGTTTGTCAAGATTCATGGATGCAGCGTTTATATTCCTAAGACTGAGTGGAGAAGAAAAATATGTAAGCGAGGTGTGTGTCAGTTGACGGCACTTAAAAAACAAATGGCATTGATAGCACATTCATTGTCAACAGCGCGTGGCCGAACCGTTTTGACATGAGCCGGTAACCGTTATTTTTTTTCCGGTTCAGTTCCGGTTCGGGTTCATCGCGATAACAATATAACGGTTCGGGTTCGGGTTCAGTTCCGGAAAAAATACCGGTTCGGTTCCGGTTTTCGGTTCGGTTCCAATTCGACACCCTGATATATATATATATATATATATATATATATATATATAAACTAACGTGCATAACGTTTTTGTGAGTGATTTTTCTAGCAGGTTATAGCAGTTCCCTCTGAGAGCCACTTTTGATATTGCACTGCTCTGCGGCGTGCGTATATATAGGGCGCCTGTATATGTGATATATGCGCTCATATATATATATATATATATATATATATATATATATATATATATATATATATATATATATATATGGTTGTTCTGCAGTCACCAGAGTGCAGGACGTACTGTCGTCTCAGCTGTGCAGATGCGCGCTGCTGTCTTGTGTGGCGCCGCACACTTGTTTAAGCTACATTGAGCTTGCCGATAGCCAGGCTGTCGTCCAAGAGAGATACGACAGTTACCGACGAGCGTTTGGGCGGGAACGAGAGTACAAAAATTTAAGTTATTGTTGCCCCCTTTTCTTTTTGGTGACGCTTCCCCTCTCCCACATAGAATACGCGGCAAAAGACTTTGCCACATTGCGACTCCTGGTTGAAGGAAGCAACAGAAAGTTACATATAACTCCATAAATTGTCGGGCAAACTTAAAATCTCTCGCTGAAAAGCGTATACCACAGATTTCGCGCCATTCTTCGGGTCCTCAAAAGAAAACACGCAGGTGGCCGTAATTCACAAGAGCTGCATGCAATATTTTTTGGGACGCGTCGCCGACTTACTAGACCTAACAGGTATTGAACACGGAGGGGCACGCACGCGAAACCGCGACCGGGCGCTTCTTGGCCCCATAGCCACAGGAGCCCTGCGTCGACCTGCTTGGCCAGTAAGCAAGGGTTTAATTGATTCCGGGTGCCAGCTACCACGTCTTGTAGCCAGTGGTTTCAAATAAATATTTGTTTACAGGTTTACAAAATTAAAAAAAAAAGGAATCACCTTAGGGAACTAATAAGAAACCAGCACTCGCAAAGCACAATAAAATAAAGAGGATGCACGAAGTCGCTTTTACTGGAACGCTTACTACACACGCGAGAGGCGCTTGAATTTGGCTTGTCCGTTTTTTTTTAGTTTGATGAGAAATTCCTTTCTCAATTTCCTTTCGTTCCAATGATAATTATGAAACTGACACCTTGTTTGCCGGGGTTGTAAAGTGGTGATGAACAGTCCACCACTATCCCAGCACTTTAACACTTCAGCACCAAAGGCGTTTACTTTTAGCACGATTACATGTAGTGACGCTTCCCCTCTGCTTAGCTCTGATAAAATGCCGTACCAGAAATACCACTCTACCGGAAACAATAGTCGCTGTTGTCTTTACGCTGATTCTCGACATAATGCGTTAGCATTAAGCGCAGGGGTTCCGGCTCAGCGAAGGATAGGGATTTCAACTTCGCGACGGTCAGCAGTGTTCGGAGAGCCAGTCTGCTCTGCCGGGCGTCGACTCTTTCCTTCTTGTAAGAGGGAAAGTGGAACGTAACGAGCGATCAAACGGAGCGAAAGAGCACGGCGAGAACCGCGCATCGGCTCTCACAAAACCAGTCCAGTCCATGGTCTACACCACGACCGTGCAAACGAAAGACGGCTAGATGCACCAAGACAATAAATGCTGACGCCTTTATTATACAACGCGTGAAACACGTTTCGCCGCGTTACCCGAGCAATACATGAGGCGAGTTGACAAGCCGAGCACTCTAGCTGCTGCACCGTCTGCTCTTTCTCTCCTACCCGCTACGTCAGAAGAAACGATGATGATGATAGCTAGAAAAGCGCCCCTGTAGTTCGCGCACGCCGCCAATAGGATTGTCTCAGTTTCCACCTGGATATAATGCGGGTGCTTCAGATAAGATGTGAAAGTTTCAGAAGGCTATCTCACTCGAAGCTCGTCGATATTCTATGAAGTTGATAGTAACCTCTTATTCACAGTAGCTGCTCGTTTTGTTTCACGTATTCGCAAACTCGGCTGTACTCCGCGTTCTGAGCAAACATTTTCTTTCCCCTCCTAATACATAAAAAGCGGAAGCAAAAAAAAAAGGAAGCTCTTTAATTGTTTGACAAAGCTCTCTTGTGGTTTTACATAACAGATATAACATCAAATTATACACAACAGAATAGAAACTCAGCATAACCTATGTTACAAAATAAACTGCTTTCTACTCATTAATTATTTCATTCATTCATTCATTCATTCATTCATCATTCATTCATTCATTCATTCATTCATTCATTCATTCATTCATTCATTCATTCATTCATTTTTTTCAACTCATTACGCAAATCTTTTTTGTGATTGAAGTAAGGTTGATGTTATTGCTTAGGATGACATTCAGCGTAGTAGGAATGCGTATTTTAGTGATTGTATAGAATAATTTTTAAGACAAAGTGTCGCAGTCCCAAGTTCCCCCAAACAAGTTGGACAGGACAGAAATAAAATGTGCTTTCCCAGACCAGCAAGATTAGCTAGGCTATCTACATTTGCTTCTTCTGTAATTTATGATTTGATTATTAGCTTTAAATTAGTTCTAACATTCTAGTTGCTATAGGGTGACAAAATATTCGCATTATATCTCATGCCACCAGCGTTACATTCAAAGGGATTTTTTTTAAACTTTCCATAGCGCAAAATTTATGATTTTTTTTGCAAAAGACTTTGAAACACGATCTCAGGTAATTTCACTTTACCTCTTCCACTCTGGCGTGGCGTCGCCGTCGTGTTTGTTCCCACTAGGATGCCACACCGCACCGCCATGTTTGTTATCTACATTCATGTACGTAAGGATTTGGTGTGGTGTCTAGATTCTTTCAGAAACGTTCCAACGGCGGCCTCCACAACATTCGTGTGCATTTCATACAATTACTCATGAAGTTACGCATGTTACGCTACATTACATTTCTACCGTTTTGTCTTCTTTCCGTTGTGTAAGCAAAAGCAGTGCATTCATTTAAGTGCAGACAATTCGCTAATTAATTTATGCTGCGACTGTTGTAGTGCTGGAAAAGGGGATGGATCTTCGTCGGGTGGCTAGGCCGCCTAGTGCTGAAACCTCCAAGACATGACAGTCTGTACCACGTTTCACCTCCAAAGTGGATTCCGGTGTTTCCCTCATAGTTGCCGATTTGCCTAAAAATTGACCAAGCCCAGATTTATCACTGAACTAGGAACCCAAATGTAAGGCGGAAAAAACTTTATTTTTTTTCGCGAATTTTGTTTTTTTATTTATTTTCTAATACAGTGGTTTTCAAATGGGGGTCCGCGGACCCTTTGGGGTCTGCGAAGGCATTCTAGGGGTCCGCGAAACCCCGAATCATCAGTGCAGCCCGGCAATAAAATTCATATTTTTTTCCGATTGAGAAGATGCATTCCAATTTTTGGTGAGTTTTCTCACGGGCATGTCAATGAGAGAAGTCTACTTCACACTAGCCCTTAGTTATATACATTTATTAAATCATTATCATAATTAACCCGCACATTTCCCTTCCCCACACCACGAACGGGGTCCTCCACCATCTCCGCCGATCCACAAGGGCTCCGCGAAAAATCGATGACTGAGAACCACTGTTCTATTATATATATATATATATATATATATATATATATATATATATATATATATATATATATATATATATATATATAAGGTGATTTCATTTGAAATCGAACACGCTTGTCGGGGTGGGTCCTTCGATTTTTTTTGAAAAAATATATGTAATTGCCCCATTTCTGGGAAGAACAAAACCGCTTTTTCAAAATTTTTTAAAAAAATATTTCGCTTCACGAAAAATTATTGAGTGGAGCAGGGTGAAAATCGGTTTTTTTACTCCGTGATGTTTCTACCCAGTTCTGTACGCTGGTATAAATACGGGAAGGATACAAAACTCACAGTAAGTTTTTTGTGCTCTTGTATGTTACTTCGACTATTTTTTAGTTGAAAGGAAAATAATTTTGTATTTTTGTTTATTGAGATAAAAAATGCCAAACATCGTCTCTTTGACAATCCGGTGCCATCTTCAGAGCCTTGTAACTCATGAGTCATTATATTTGCCGCTTACCAAATACTATGCGGGTGTAGCCCTATTCATGGGCTATCGACGGGCATAAGTTTAGTTTATTTTATTTTCACTGAAATTTTTATATAAAATTTGAAATATCGTCGAAAATGAAAGTTAACGATATTTTGAACCCACTTTATTAAAAAAGGCCATTTTTTATTTCGTTCAATTTTTTTATTATTGCTGCCGATCATATTAACTTTCAATTGGCTTGATGCGATTTCCCCTTTTTTGTTGTATCTTCTCTAGAAGTGATCAAAATCACTCCCACGTGACAATGCGGTGACAACTTCAGAGCCTTGTAACTCATGAATTATTTTATTTGTCGCTTACCAAATACTATGCGGGTGTAGCCCTATACATGGAATATCGACGGGCATAAGTTTAGTTTATTTTATTTTCACAACTTTTTTTTATATAAAATGTGAAATATCGTCGAAAATGAAATTAACCGATATTTTGAACCCACTTTATTGAAAAAAGCCATTTTTATTTCTGTCAATTTTTTTTAAATATTGCTGCCGATCATCTGACTTTCAATTGGCTCGATGGGATTTTCCCCTTTTTTGTTGTATCTTCTCTAGAAGTGATCGAAATCGCTCCCGCTTTCTCAGAACGGCCAAACGCAGTTTCCGCAGGTCGGCTTCGCTGCAAAGACTATACTGCTTATTTGTGTGTTCAAATGCAGCGGGTAAATTCATTTTGATTGAGTACACTCGTGCTTGGCTACATATTGTTTATTTCTTAATTTTTAATGATGGCAACTGAAATTCCTTAGTCCGATCGTTAGCGGTACAGCGGATGTTCCATTACCTTTATTTATTCCCAAACCAAAGCAATGTGTGCCTAGCCAAAGCAAATCTACCGTAGCCAATTAAAATAAAATCGTCAAATCGCTTTTCTATATTTCAGAAGGCTGTACAATCTTTGCATTAAGCTTGGTGCGACAAAGTGGAGAAACTAAAAGTCTACAGAGACATTAAGTGACTGCTTTCGCTGCCTTCAGTGCATGTGGGAATCGTTGCTTCTTGGCATCAGAGATATCGATCAGTCTTGAACAAAACCAAACACTTTTATTTTTAACTGCACACACTCGTTCAAACAGAAGGGCCACCGTCTCGGGTTCACCGCTCGCTCGCTTTGGCTCCAGTTTTCGTTCTGTCCGTCTCGACTTACCACGCTGTTGAACTTCTCGGCTGCATCCCACCGCTGCGGTACAAAGTTCAGCTCGCCTCCCGCGCTCGATCGTCTAAGCAGAGGCAAGCCGATGCCGTTGTCAAAAAGTTCCAATATTGCGTTGCTCGTGAAGTGGACTATTTAAAGCGCAACAAAATATTGTTTTTCACATGCATCCTAAATATACTAGCGTTAATTAATAAAAGTGTCTATTTATCGCCAACTGGTGTTTGTGTTCTGTAAAACATTGTCTTCGGTTCATGTAAACTCTGTCCGTTTTCCTCACTTTTGTTCTGCAAACTGCTTTTCCTTGTAAAAGAGGGGCATGTGATATTACATATTTTGATATACACGCTGACAATAAAGAACAGGCAATTACATGGTTATTTGAACGCACGCGACAAGACACATCATGGATTGGCGCCCGTGCCGGATGCTTCCTGGGTGTAACGGAGATGGGTCTATAGCGCGAAGGGCCGGGCGTGCTGTACGTGCCTTACAAGCTGTGTATAGCACAAACAGATATATGACCCAGGTCTGGCTACATGAAGGGCTCGTTCCGCTTTCTCCGCCCTTTGTGCCCTGGCTTTAGACATCGGATAATGGAACATCCGCTGCACCGCTAACTATCAGACTAAAGAATGTCAGCTGACATTATTAAAAATTTAGAAAATACAATATGCAGCCAAGCACGAGTGTTCTCTATCAAAATGAATTTACCCGCTGCATTTGAACACACATAAGCAGTTTAGTCTTTGCAGCGAAGCCGACCTGCGGAAACTGCGTTTGGCCGTTATGAGAAAGCGGGAGCGATTTCGATCATTTCTAGAGAACATACAACAAAAAAGGGGAAAATCCCATCGAGCCAATTGAAAGTTCAGATGATCGGCAGCAATAATAAAAAAATTGAAAGAAATAAAAAATGGCCTTTTTCAATTAAGTGGGTTCAAAATATCGGTTAATTTCATTTTCGACGATATTTCACATTTTATATAAAAAAGTTGTGAAAATAAAATAAACTAAACTTATGCCCGTCGATATTCCATGTATAGGGCTACACCCGCATAGTATTTGGTAAGCGACAAATAAAATAACTCATGAGTTACAAGGCTCTGAAGTTGTCACCGCATTGTCACGTGGGAGTGATTTTGATCACTTCTAGAGAAGATACAACAAAAAAGGGGAAATCGCATCAAGCCAATTGAAAGTTAATATGATCGGCAGCAATAATAAAAAAATTGAACGAAATAAAAAATGGCCTTTTTTAATAAAGTGGGTTCAAAATATCGGTAAATTTCATTTTCGACGATATTTCAAATTTTATATAAAAATTTCAGTGAAAATAAAATAAACTAAACTTATGCCCGTCGATAGCCCATGAATAGGGCTACACCCGCATAGTATTTGGTAAGCGACAAATATAATGACTCATGAGTTACAAGGCTCTGAAGATGGCACCGGATTGTCAAAGAGACGATGTTTGGCATTTTTTATCTCAATAAACAAAAATACAAAATTATTTTCCTTTCAACTAAAAAATAGTCAAAGTAACATACAAGAGCACAAAAAATTACTGTGAGTTTTGTATGCTTCCCGTATTTATACCAGCGTACAGAACTGGGTAGAAAAATCACGGAGTAAAAAACCGATTTTCACCCTGCTCCACTCAATAATTTTTCGTGAAGCGAAATATTTTTTAAAAATTTTTGAAAAGTGGTTTTGTTCTTTCCAGAATAGGGACAATTACATATATTTTTTCAAAAAAAAATCGAAAGACCCACCCCGACAAGCGTGTTCGATTTCAAATGAAACCACCCATATATATATATTTTAACTGAAATTCTTTATTGGGAACAGCAAAAAAGTGACGTCAGCCGCCGGCAAAAAATCGCTCACTAAACTGTAAATGTTGACGTCAACTACAAAAAAAAAAAAATGATGGCGTCAGATGAGGACTGCAAGCTCGCTCCGGCCCTCGCGCGTGCCAGCACGACACTAGAGCCACTATGTGAGCTGCGCTTAGAGTATTGGCACTCCGTTCCCAGACATTGTTGTGGGCGCCGTCAACTGGGCACTTGCGCAGAGCAGACGCAAATGCCCATCGTCATGATTCAAAAGTGCGGCTTCCTCAGAATTCGATTCGGTGTTGGGAAGCTCGTGCAATATTGCTTTGCTCTGTCGCAAGCTGTTTTAAAACTTATGGAGGACGGAAAAGCGTTTCCTGTGATTTCAGATAAAGCTTCAGATAATTGGCAACCGTGATTTTAAGCCCCAATATGGCCAAGTGTCTTCACTCTGAAGCGTAGCTTATTTAGTGGCACTACACGACACAAACGCGCGGCAAACTCTGTTTTTCTAGACCGCCTGCTCGACCTGCAAGCCTGCCGGTCAGTGACGTCATGGCACTGAAAAGCGCTGAAAGATTTGAACGTTGGTTTTTGCTTCGAATGCATTCGCCGATATAAAAAACAAAATTATTTCGAATTTAGAGATGACAAAAATAGCATGCCGAGTAGGGTAGAGGCCGGGTACTCAGAAAATAGAAATACGTTGGGCCGAACGCTTCGATCCGACGGAGCATAAGAGGTTCCATCAAGTAGCGACACTCTTGGAAGCGCCGACTGCGTGACGGTGCAGATTTTAGGAAGCGAACGGCGGCACACAGCAGAAGAGTGAACCGAATGATGCCATTTTGTTCCTACGGAATGTGTTTTGCCATTCGTATTAGTTGTCGTTACTTGTAAACAGAAGCACCAAGGGACTTGAACGGAGCCGATCAACAAGCGCTCGCTCAGACAGCACACCGTCACGACGACACTGGTCGTCTTTGTGCACTCCATATGTCACCGGCCGAACCAATCACGGACAAGCAAAAAGCTCGGGTTAGCGGCTCGTTGACTGCGCCCGACTAATGTTAGCTGATAGCAAACCCACAAAGGCGATGAAACGATACAGTCGGGCTGGAGAACCTGCCGATGAACCTCCCGATTAATCGGGTAACGTTTTAATCGCAGTTAACTTTTTTAGAGCGCAGCTCTTAGGTGCCCATTTCCGGCTTGAGCGGCGTTGCCGTCGCCGTCGCCGTCAACGTCGGCGTAACAGCCACCCGACCCCCCTCCCTCCCCCGAGGACCTCGGGAGGACCTCGGGTTCCTTCGGGAGGACCTCGGGAGGACCTCGGGTACCTTCGGTGACCTCAGGGAGGGGGGGGGGAATTCACGCGACCCCCCGAGGTCACGTGACCCTCTCCCCCAGGTCACGTGCCCCCCATCCCCATCCCCGAGGCCATATGACCCCCCCCCCCTCAGTACCCTTCCCTACTTTTCCCTAAGAGCTGCGCTCTAATTCGGCGTTAGAGGGAGTTATAAACAGCTCTCACTTTTTCTTTTCCTTTTAGCTGGTTAATAGGATCGGTTATGCGTTGGAAAGTTCGAAGATAACGCGAGGATGCTCGTTCAACTATCCTTGGGGTGCATGTATCTATGTTAGCGGTCAGCGCCATTGTATATTCGACGGTAAAGTTATCTAGCAATCCCTACGACTGTTATTCCAGGAAAATATCAGGCTTGTTAAATTATGCAAAGAAAAAAATATTTTTAAGATCGTTTGCGGGAGTTGTTTTGTGCGGCAGTGCCTCGTTTCAAGAAATAGTTAAAAAAATTGATAATGTATTTTCCGAATGTCGCGCCTGAATGTCAATGAACCGATTAATTAAAAAAATATTCGATAAAAAGTTAGGTGCGGCGCTGGTTGGAACTAAAGTGAAACGAAGCGTAACATTAATTCGTTTTCGACCCCGAGTTCGGAAAGGTTCATTCAACGCTTCCAGCATTTCGCCGTGGGTTGGGAAGACAGCCGGTGAGCTGGATTCATCGGTTCTCTTCAGGGATCGGAGCAGAACGAGAAAACTAGACGAGGCAGGAAAGTGGCCCAGGCTGAAAGAGGTCGCTCGAAGAAGAATTTCCCGGCGAGATTCGAAACCGGCTGACGATGTTCCGCCAGAAGATTGAGCATCTAAGAAGGGGAAGAAGCCAGAGTTTTATTGAGGCATCGACTACCGCTCTAGTTCTATGTCTCCCCTTAAAATAAGTATAGAAACATAGAAAGGTAGCTGCTACATTTCCTTTCTGACGGTCAGATATCGTACTTTTTTCCGCGGTACTTTTAAGTATCGAGTCAACAAAAAGCCGGAGCGGAAGTTCGTCTGCTCCTTGCGTAGCGGTTGCGATGAGGCCAGAACGCCGAGCTCTCATTGGCTGATCTAAAAACAAAATGGTGGGTAGACCGCAAGGCATCTAGCATTGAGGTCTACCCACTATCTCCTTCAATCAAAGCCAATCAGAGCTCGGCATCGTTCTGACGTCACCGTAACTCCTGCGCAACGAGCAGACGACTTGCTCTCCGCATAGGGGCATACCCGAAGGAAGCCGGCATTGCTCTATACTTTGAAAAAAAAAAAAAGAAAGAAAAAGAAACATGCGCTCAACCAGTGTTGTAGGCGGTACCGAAGAAAAGTAACGAAGTACATCACTCGTTACTTGCAAATAAGAGGGACGCAATGCCGACCTACATTACCTCAATATAAAAGGAACGCGTTACCGTTACCGATAAAAATAAACGCGCGTTACTTTTGTTTTAATTATGAATGAACACGTTTTACTGTTTTGCCGGCACAGGTATACATAAGGGCCGCATTTCAAGATAAATTATGTCCATCCAGAAACTGGAGATAATTGACTTATCTTAAGTTGGAAATGAATGAGCGAAAGAGTCACTACAATTTTGATGACTTGGCGCTTAAAAACACACGAAAAAAACAACCAAAACCAAAAACCAACGTGCACCGTCATCATCAAATTTGTTTTCCTTGACAAGAAGGACTAGGCATGACCACCAACATGGGGCGATGGTGTCACCAGCAAGCCATGCTTAGCGAGTTCCCATTCGGCTCGTTCAATGCAAAGTACGTAAACCATACATTTTGCTTCTCGTGAATAACGCTCATTTCTAAAGTGTCGCTTCGGAAGAAAAATAATGATAATAAAAAATAATTGGTTACCGCTTTATCATTTCCCAAGGGCGTTCAAACTGCAGATCATGTTAATGTATCAGGCCTCCTGGCGCTGTTCCCTTTGCGAGCACAGTAAGGTAGACACCCATGGGCACAATGAGAGGGTTTTGTGAATATAGTAGAAAACCATCACAGCATCGCGTGGTGGTGTGACGTCACGTAACGTCTGGGTGTTTGTGAGGTCACTGCGTCACGTGACATTATCAGAATACGTCATAAAGGCACGAGACATCACGGTGTCAAGTGGCACAAAGATGTCGAGTGACGTCATGGTGTCGGTCATGAAGTCACGTGACTCGCGGACACACGTTACGTCATAGTTTCAGATGACGTCATAATGTCACGTGACAATGTAACGTCGTGATTTCACGTGACACTGGGAGGACGTCATGGAGGCTACATGCCACGGACATAAAATCCCTGAGACTGATCCTACAAATGCTATCAATTAAAAAAGAAAAAAAAAACCAGCGTGGTTCCTATTCGCTCAAGCTCCGAGTGTTACAAACGCTTTCACGCGTCGTGTTCTTCACTAACACAAGAACCACGAATGGCTCCTGAGAATCCTGATCGAGAACCATACGGCGCGTCGGACTCGTCCGAGACACGCGTCTCGTTGCGCGCTTTTACGCAAGAAAGCAGCCCCGCGTGGCGCACGAAGCACTTCTTAAACGAACCAGGATAATTCCTGGGCCGTTTTGTTTTCTTTCTTTCTATTTCTTGTCCCGCCAGCGAGGGGGCGACGCTCCGAAGAAAGTCGTTCCCCCCCCCGACGCATGCCCCAATTTCAGAGATCCTTCAGGGGCGCGCAGTCAAGTAGCCTCACTCAAAACGACCGAAAAACAACCAAAGAACGGACAAACAAACACACGCACCCATGCATGCACGTACCCACACGCAGGCACGCACGCACACACACACAGAAAAATGCGCAAAGACGCATGCACCCATAAACACTTACCTAAACGCGCACATGCACGCACATACATACACATGAGAGCGCACACGCATGCGCACATACACAGATACATAAAACGAGTGGTTTTGGAAACGAAATGCCGCTGTTTCGCGGCGGCGATAGTGGGACGATCAGTGGCGCCCCCTAGAGACTGCTTTCTTCAGAGAGAAGTGTGTCTAGGTAGGATAAGGTTGCGCAGGACTCGTGTGTCTCTAACGCTATGGTGACAGTGAGGCCCCGTACCGACAAGGGATGAAGTACTTTGAATGAAGGTCGCATGGTCGTAAATAAATTTATTATTCAAACACATTTAAATTACGAAATAGTTCGCAGGTTTTTTCAATAACAGAACTAACGGTAGCCAAATCCTAGGCAAGCCTATTTTAGACGATAACGGTTTCTAAAGGATTTCTTACATTTTTGAAATATAAAGAGCGTTTTCTAAAGTAAAATGCTTTTCTAAAAATAACTGTCCTCGTTTTATCACAA
>JAZHYW010041945.1:180000-187082 GCA_037355805.1 Ixodes ricinus | reverse complement strand
CATATTCGAGGAACTATAAAGCGTTCACTATTTCCTTATAGAGTGTTGAATAAAGTGAGGTGTTTTAAACGGGCTATTCCAATAATGCTTTAGGATAACACATCGTTTGAAAAAGAGGCAGAAAACGAAAACGGTAGGCCCAATAATAATAATAATAATAATATAATAAATAATAATAATAATAATAATAATAATAATAATAATACTAATAATAATAATAATAATAATAATAATAATACTAATGAATTTATATCCATCGAACGTTTGATGGTGGCGATCAAAGAAAAATCTGTATGGCACAGCTTTCTGACAAGTCCTTTGACCGCCTACAAAACACAGGGTCAGACTGCACCGAAAAAAAACAATCACAAATTTTGATTACCGCAACGCAAAAGAAAAGTATATAAACTATTTGTAGACAATAAATTAAATTAATGCTACACCAGTCGATAAGGCATGTATAGGCCGACTCGACTAATAGTATTTAATACAAAATGTAATGAATATTAATACAAAATGCCCCAATATATCAACAAAACATCAGATGCGATGTTTATTCGACATTTCTTATTTCTCGCGTACACTTTGGCAAATCATTTCACTTTTTACAGGAAAAATATAGGCTATGCGTCATACATTTCCAACAAAAAATTACTGTGTCTGTTTTCCTTTTTACCTATTTATAACAAACGACAGAACTGGTACAAAAAATCAAGCAGCCTAAATGTAATAACTTACCTCGCTCCAATTAAAAAAAAAAAATTGCGAAACAAAATATAAAAATAGAAGAATAAAGACGGGATATTGTTCACTGCGAAAATCTGGTTATAATATAGATATTTAGTTAAATCCCAATACACACCGAGACACGCGTGTTAAATTTCAAATGAAACCACCCAGATATAATAGACACAGAGTTTATCGTTTCTTCCTTTTCTTTTTCGTTTTTACTTTCACCAAACATTATCTTATGAATGTTCGACCAAAACGATCTTTCAAGGGCAACTCCGGTCCATACTTTCGATTTTGGGATTATGACTGTTTTTAGTGCAGTCAGCGTCCCTGAATTGCAAGGTGTAATTTTTTTCTCGTTATTGTGCGTAGTTTTAAAGATATCGACGCCTCAAAGTTTTGTTTGGGGCGCGGCCAACAAAACCGAAACTAGCCGCTCGAGGCCCCGGCAACACTGGAAATCAGCCGCTATGTGAACGTGACGTCAGGATCGTTCTCGTTCAACGAGTACGCAGGCCGAGCGGCACCTACCTCTGTTGCGCTAGCCGTCTAAAGATAGGAGGTAAGCTGATTTTGTTTTAATTCTGTATACGTGGTAGTTATCCAGCATATGTAGCAAGAGTTAGTGCGTATACCCAAAGCTAGCGGACTGGAAAACTCGTGAACTCGTACGGTGCCGTACTCGGCGGCACGCCGCTGTGCGTGCCTATGCCGTACTCGTCGCCTGCTATACCAAAAGCTAGCGACTGGAAAACGGAGTGAACTCGTTCGGTGCCGTACTCGGCGGCTGTCGCCGTATGTGCGGTCTTCCGTACTCGTCGCTAGGCCTAAATTGTCATCGGGGCTCCGTGGATGGAGCGGCGTTGCTCTACGCCGCGCTGCCAGTGACGTATACAGTACTGGGGGCCCTCTCGCTTTCGCGCTGCGGGTCAGTCCCAGACACGAAGCTTTGAGAGCTCTCCGGCGCGGGCCGCGGCGCCCGAACACACATGTGCTGGGCTACACGTCTGTTTTTTCGTTCTTTTCCTCAGGCGCGTAGAAAGCCGAAGTCCAAAGTCCACTCGTCGAACAGCGTTCACCACACCTTCTTCAATTTCCGGTCCGTTGAAACCTGTGAAAAGCACCTCCAGGTTCGCAGCGGGTTGTTTCAGCAGCCAGCGCTACAAGTTGCACTCGGCATCTTTCGAGGAACAACTGGGCAGTCTTGGGCGCACCGAGTTGCTCGCTAAACGAGTCTTGGAGTCACTCACAAGCAAATAAACAAAAGGCTATACCGAAGCTGCACGGGCTACAGATAAAAGCAACGGCTAAACACGCCAATCACAAGCCGAAGTAGCGGTGGTAGCAGCTCAAAGAAGCGCACTCCGCGCAACGCCCGGACCGGAGGAAAAAAGAGAACGATACTGACGTCACGGCCCAATGTTGCTTTAGCGATCGGCAACCCGCTGGCCGCCCGCTAAGGAGCAGGGCTCGCGGCGGGTCGTATTTTTATTATCGGCATTAGCTGAGAATGCGGCCGTCCCATGGACGTAACATTTTGGCTGGGGTCGCACTTTGTGTCACTACGCTTGATACCAGTAATTTATTTAATTTGAGTTTTGGCCGAAGTTGCCCTTTAAATGCATAGCATAAACAACTAAAGCCAGTCTTAGCGATTTCGTGACCGAGTCTGGGACGTAGCTTTATCGTAACGTTGCATGTCACCTGACGTAACGGTACCACGACGTCACTTGACTCACTGCGACGTCTCCATTGTCGCGTGACGTCACATGACGTGATTTCGCGATGTTAGTTTCCGATGCGTGTCTCGTAACTTAATCACTTCAGCGGGTCGATATCCCGTCGGCCTGATAACGGGATCTCAGGGGAATGTGACGTGGCACCGTGACGTCATGGAAAAAAGTCAGCGTGCCACGTGATATGTTCGGCTACGACGTCATACGAAGACCCATAAAATCCTATGCTGCCACGGTAGTCCCGTTGGATGACGAAAGTGTCGCGAGTCACCAGTGACGTCATCCAACAGGCGCCTCCCCTATACGTATAGGATTTAATGGTCTTCGCATGACGTCAGGCGACGCCAGAATATCACGTGGTATCGCGATACCGTGACGTCACGGTCCCACGTCACATTCCTGGAGATCACGTTATCAGGTCACGTGACGTGATTTCGACCAGTTAAGTGATTAAATTACGAGACACCATCGGCTAACATCAGAAATCACGCTCGCGTGACGTCACGCGACAATGGACGTCGTAGTGAGTCAAGTGACGTCATACGGTAACGCTTACGTCAGGTGACGCCATGAAGTGATCGTCTGATGTACATCCCGCGATAAGCGGATGTCAGGTGACGCCTTAATTTTTCAACGTGACTACCGTGATGTTGGTGAAACTTTGGCGGCTTGAGGTATGCGCACAGAACCCTGGGAATGCAGTTAGAACGCCTTTGAAAAATGCTTAGAGGCAGCAAATTTGTTTATTCTCTCAGACGTAACGTTTAGGAAGAATGAACAAATTATTGGTTATCGTCAGTTTTTGTGGTTCATTATGGTCGTGGTACGCGCTTATTTAACGCGATGACAGCTACTGGTGCGGCCAAAGGGCCAGCAATGTTGCGGCATGCCTCGCAAAATTCCAACCGTATATGCGTAAGGTTCTGAAATTGGGCACGCGAAAGTCGTTTCTGCAAACAAGTTGTGGCCGCCTTTTTTTTCAGAGCTTAGTTCAAGGATGGTGAAATATTATAAGCCAGAGCAAAAAGAGTGGCCGTGCACTTCCTACGTCCCATACAGAATGTTCGTCGTCTGCACACTGGTTTTGGAGCTTATTCCCAGGTAGCCATTGTTCGTATATTTTTAAAATTATTACCGGTCGCGCTTATATTTTGCTCATCGCCAGCCTCTGATACTGGTTCTTAGCGTTGTAAGGTGGTACATACAAGGAGTTGTTGGGCCAAGGAAATATAAAAATAACGCACAAAAAGACGAGGACAGGGACACAGTGGAACTGGCCAGAAAGAAGTAGACTGAACTATACTCTTGCTCTCAATCTTTATGATGTACCGCAGGAAAGGCTACAAGCGCGAGCTCCTTGCTCTAGGGCACACTGAGGCACAAGCTCGTGGGTGTTATGGGCAGCTCCCAACGCTGCGGAGCTTCCGGTGCTTCTTAGCCTGTCTGCGGTGCCAACAGAAGGTGAAACGGGTATAGAAACGACTGAGGGCGGAGCTGCAGGTTCCGCTGATGCTTTCAGTTGCACTCAAAATGTGGAAAGCGACCGTCTAAGCTAAGCCACTTCTTCAATCGCAGCGCAACCATCGGTGCGATTTTTTTTTATTCGCAAAGTGTGCCACACTGGCATAATAGGAAAGGGGGGGGGGTTCAAAAGAGAGCTGAGTGCAGTCCAGCGTCGTGCAGGAACTGCAAGAGCGACTTGTAATACTTGTTGTCATTCACCCATTGGGTGTATCGAAGCGAAGCGATGACACAGGTCAAGGTCATATAAGGCAGCACCCCCCGCAGGGGCTATATTGTATTTTTATGGTCGTTAACAACCTGACGTTTGACGTCGGAGGTAACGACAGAACGCCCGACGTCGCAGCCGACGTGGTCGAATTCACGTCACGACGACGCCACGACGTCATCGTACGACTACGACGTTGCGCGACGCCAAGATGCTGCCGTAAGGCCCTCGCGACATCACGTCGCGCTCGAGGACGACGCCGTTTCGCGACATCGAAGTCGCCGTTGAAACGCGGCCGTGGACGTCGCGCCGTCGTTGACGACGTGCGCCGTTGCGACGTCGATGTCGACGTTGTAACGCGGTCATGACGCCGCGCCGCGGAACGTGGACGACGTCGCTGTGGTCGTCCCGGCTGACGTCGACGTCGACGCCCGTGCGCAAGCGTCAACGTCACAGCTGATCGCTCTGTCGGCGACGAAGCCTTGACAGCGAGTGCAACGTCGTCGCCTTCGCCAACATCAACGTCGACGCGCCGTCACGACGAAGCGTTGACGTCGTGTAACGTCGTCATCGTTGACGATGACGTCGACGTCGTGAAGTTGTCGGGACGTCGTTGGGACGTTGAGTTGCGTCAGGTCGACAACGACGTCGAGACCTGACACCAAGCGTCTTTGCGACGTCGCATTGAAAAGGCGTTGTGATCCTGACGTCGTGTGACGTCGTCGTCTTCGTCGTCAACGTCAACGTTGACATCGACGTCGTTGTCAACGCAATATGACATCAGAACGCAGTCTGCGTGTGTGACGCGTGTTGTCAACGTCGATGACTGACGCTTACGGTCAAGGCGTCGTCGTGATGTCGCACGGCGTTGTGACAACGTCAGGTCGCGGTGACGTTGGTGTATTGACATGATGGCCTTCGACGTCAAGCTGTTGCGTAACAATGTATAGCCCGGCGTTCTTTGTTTCTATGACCTTGACCAGTATGCCGGTCCGAGCTTGGCATTGGAACGCGACGCGCTTTCATAAAGAAATATGGCTAATTCCAACCACTTCGCTCGTAGCGCCCGAGAGGGTGCTACGAGAGAAGTGTCTTGATGAATTGCCGTTTTCTACTATGCGGAGGTGCCACTAGTCGCTTCCGTTGGTCGCCACTAGTCCTTCTGGTACACTCTAACAGGAGACAGACAAGCGCTGACTCACAACTGAAATGTATTGTAACGTTGAAAATAAGAAAGAAGCAGGAACGCGCAGCGAGGCTCGAGGAAAAGAACACTGGCACAGGGGTGCAGTAGAAGACATTCAGCGCAGAGCCGTTCAAACTGGAGAGTTTGGCCAATGGGCGGAGCCTGTTGCCCGCCAGAACCAGCGCATTTTGCGAGAACGCAAAATGGCGTTACTTTTTGTCTTGTTTATTCCCGTGAAATCGCACAGAGCTTCTATGAGTCAGAGAATAAAATGGCAGACGGAAGTAGTCTTCCGCCGGTTGTCAGACTACGCCGCTGTGGTTGACAGACGGTCAAACCTCCCTTAAGAAGGCCAAACTCTCAGTATAAACGGCTCTGATTGATCACATTCAGCAGTCTTAAAAGGATGAAGTGGACACGAACGTGCGGAAGGCTCTGAGAGAAAAAAATCACCGGCTCGAGGGTCGCGGCAACGACTTCAACAATACTCGCTACTCTTTGAAAAATAAATTTCACTCCTCTTGAACCTGGCGATGAGGGGACTACCTGAGAGGCTGAAGGGCCATAAAGGAATCAATCACGCCATCTATGCCGATGATTTGACAGTGTGGACGACAACCGGCCCAGCAGAAACCAAGCAGGATTCATTGCAGGAGGCGGTGTGCAAGACTGAAGCATACCTAAGGGATTGCGGTATGGCGTGTGCCCCGGAGAAGTCAGAGCTGCTAATCCCCAAGAAACGAACACGAGGCCAGTCACCAACGGAGGGCCGGACCCGGAGCTGAACCTTAACGGAGTCATCATTCCGAAGGTCAATCGCGATCCGGATCCTGGGACTGAATTTCCAAGGAGATGGAGCGCGAACAACTACAGTAAAGCGGCTGCAAGAGACGGTCTACCAAGTCACACACCAAGTAAGGAAGGTGGCCAACCGCGAGCACGGACTCAAGGAGCAGGACTCACTGAGACTGGTGCAAGCCTTGCTGGTCACATGAATCACCTATGAAACTCCGTACCTGAGGCTTCGAAAAAGCGAAAAGGAGAAGATCAACGGGCACATCATAAAGAGCTACAAGCTAGGCATCGGGGCTACCTTCAACAACGTCGACGTGAGAGGGTAATGAAACTCGAGGTCCACAACTTGTGGGGCGGGGGGGGGGGGGAGATGGTAGACGCCCACAAAACAAGTCAACTGGAAAGACTCGACCTCACGGCCGCGGGCAGAGCCACGCTGGAAAGTCTAGGCCACCGGACCGAGGGGGAGACAACAGGCAAACAGAGAATTTCGTTGGACCTAAGAAACAAGATAAGGGTAGCGCCCATCCCGAGAGATATGCGTCCGGAACACCACAGAAGCGGAGGTGAGCCAGGGTGGAAGCTCTCAGGACACAGTACAAGGGAGAGCGGAGTCCACAAGATACACCGATGCAGCCAAGTATGCAGGGAAAGTAGCATATGCAGTCCGCGCAGTGGACGGCAGCAGAAAGGAGTTGGCAGCAGCGACAGTCAGGGCCCAAGAGACAGAAGCGGGGGAAGAAACGGCCATCGCTTTAGCTGCTACGACGAGCAGAGAACGCCTCACAATAATCACGGACTGACAGGCAGCATGCAGAAATTTCTAGAGGGGAGAGTGGCAGCAGCGGCTTTCAGATCCTGATAATAGACAGAGAGCTTCCAGAAATCAAGAAAGTCATGAACT